>PVIJ01002439.1:0-140000 GCA_004024925.1 Scalopus aquaticus | reverse complement strand
GAGTTTGAGAAAAAGAAAAAGTCCTGTGGATGGATGGCAGTGAGGGCTGCAATGTCTGTGCCTCACCACTCAAAAATGGCTAAGACAGTCAATTTTATAAAATCTTAAGGGTAAGGAGAAAATAATTTAAAAAAAAAAAAGATGATTCCCTGATCTCACCTACCTTAAGTAAGTCATTTAGTGATATTGGGTGGGAGAACAGAGAGTAAATTTATAAAACACACTGGCAATGATGCAGTCAGACTGACTTTTGGGAACTATTGTTCAGATGTAAAACTCAAATGTAAATTTGCACTTTAATGGAAAACTTGTGAAAGTATAAAAATTTCACTACCAACTAATTGAATAAATTAACCTGTCAGAACAACAGTGAGGAGCAAACCCTGAGCCAGTGAATGATGTCTAGAACATGCACCCCCCACCTTCATGCAGGGCAGCAAGGGTTACAACTCCCTGTTTGCCATAAATTGAGCTTCCCAAATGGGGACTGCTGGGAAGAAGGAAGGTGGACATTGGTGTGAATAATGGAGGACATAGAGGCAGGCAGGTTCTTCAGTGACAAAGCTGTAACCTTGACTTTGTGTGGATTATCCTTGGTGGTACATTGTGAATTTTGGGTCTCTCCTCTCCAAACGCACTGGGCCCTGCCTGCCAGAACTTGCTTGAGATTCATTCTTGCAGCTTTTTTTTGAGGCTTAAGTTGCCCCGTTCCTGGCCTGGCCTGTTTGGTTAGACATTTGTCCATGAGGATATTGATGATTTAGGAGTTTGAAGAAGAGACTGTATATTGAAATCTTTCTCTCTCTACTCCTCTCTCTCTCTTAAAAGTCACTGAGCACACTAAGTCTGATTTCTTTGCTTTCATGCCCAAGAGTGGCATGGACCCTGAGATTGGGCAACACAGGTTTTTCCGCTTAACAGTTGGGGAATCCCTGGGCAACCCTTAGTTCCACCCAGTATCTGTTTTTGTTCTCTGACTGGGAATGAGTCTCTTGGTAATAGTTTTTTGATGCATTCACTGGGAAATAGTTGCCCATAGTGAGTCAGTCCTGTGGGAAAAATTTACATGTAGCACTGACTATCCATAAATGGTATGAATGCAGTCTTGGCCTCTCTATTGTGTTTGTGTATCTGTTTGCTTCAGATATGTGTGATTTATTATCAAAGTACATATGTGCAATGAAAAATAATTCAAAACTTATGATGATGAGATTTCATGTTAAAATTTCTTCTCAATTGAACTTTCATTATACTTATTATTGCAAAATTTATCTAACAATATAAGTAATTGTACATTTAGATAATAAAAAAGAAAAAAGTATTATAAATGTATCCATTCCAATGAAAGGACTATTTTTGTTCAATAAATGTGTCTGTGGATGCATATTACTTATTGCTTGAATGAGACAAAGTTCAGCATCAATCTAGTCTATTTTTGTTTTTATGGATGTAAGATTTGAGAAAATATATTCTCATAAATAAGTAGATGAGAATGGAAAGAGTTTTGTTTTAGCAATGTCACTCAAATATTTGAACTCCTTCCAAGTTATATGCCAAAATCACATAGTTATCTATCATCAAAAATTATTTTTAATGATCTACCAGCTGTCATCTTAATTAGGTCTTCTTTCAATTTTGTTAAAGACAAAGAATAAACCAATTCCAGAGTTTTTTGACTCAGTTATTAGTCACTTCTCAATACCAACACCAGTATTTTGAATTGTCCTGTTCTTTTGAACTCTGGAGATTTTAATGTTCCGGGACAATGCATCATAGTAAGATTATAAAATGGAAGCCAGACACACCTCTTTTTTAAGGTGAAAATTGGCACAAATATTCTTAGGTAGCCAAATTTTGGAAAGAGTATGTATGAAACTTAGGATCTGGAAATTATTTCCTAAAATTGTTCATGCCTCTAAATTACACATGTCCCAAGTTTGAAATCTGCTTATCTAAGTATTTCTCTTTTTGAAGATGGCTAATGGTTATCCAACATTACGTGAATGCAAATTATTCTGTATTGGAACAAAGAGACCTATTGCTTGTAACTGTATATTCCAAAATAGTTTCAAAGTGATAGCCTATTCCACCTGCTCTTTTTAAATTGTGATATTGATACACCACCCACGGAGAAGTGGGGATCTATTTTTCCTATCAATTTTGACTGTAGAGGAAGTAATGCTATGTAGCTACTGAGGCTGGATCATAAAATATGGTAACACTTCTGCCTGTCAATTTGTTGTACTCACTCTTCAAACCAACTGCTCTGCTGTGATGAGATGAGACCACATAGAAAGGCTGTGAGGAGATACTTTGGCTGACATTTATTCCATTGGAGGTCCCAGACAACAGCCAGTGTCAATTGCCACACATGTGTGAAGAAGCCTTTGATATAACTTTAGCCATCCTATCGTATAAATATGATTGCTTGAAAGACCCAAGCAAGAACCCCAGTGCTAAGAGAGATATAAAATTTCTACCATTGCTTTAAGTCACTGTTTTTAGATTAATTAATATTAGTAATCAAGAGCAAGTCCTAAAGAATACCTTAGTAATCAAAATGGTTTGACCTTCACTCAATTCATAATTGGTAGTAATTTTACCCTGATTTTGGCTGAAATTATTTTTGTATATTATGAAAATACATTAGTAATGTAAAGATTGCAAGGAATATATTAAACCAGTTTAATGTTTAATTTTATTAAAATACAGCTTGATTATCATATGTTCCAATTTATTATTTATTAGAGTACTACATGTATATGAAATTAGCCAATCCTTATCTTTTATTTACTTTTTATGTTTTAATTTTATTCTCAAAGTAATACTTGTGATTACATTTAAAAGTTAAATTGTAATATAAGCTTAAAAACATACAAATAGAAATAGACTTCAGTCCCTTCTCATTCTCTTCAAGCAAGCATTATTTCCAATTTCTTTTAGCTGTCTATTCTAGTGCTTACCTCCCAATTTCTAGTACCATACTTTATTGCTAAGTCTGTAGGGGTTTGCTTTTAATTTTAAACATTTCTATCAGTTTCCTCCTATGGAAGGTTAGAAAAATCTCTTTTACCCTGCCTCCTTAACCCTGATTTCAATGCACATACCTTTGTGTCATCCTGTTCTTCCACTATAGTTATAGCATAGTTTTTCTGATACGTAATACTTAATTTCCATTTGTATTGTTACATTCTCTTTTTCAGGTTTTATTATGTGACTTGCTTTCTTATCTACACCCCTGTGACTATTTTAGGCCCAAATTTTCTTGCAGAACTATAAAACAGCTTTTAATAAAATTCATGTCTTTAAACATACAATTTCTGAGCTTCCCCTCCCTCCCATCCTCCTTTCTTCTTCCCCTTTCATTCTTTTCTCTCAACCTTCTTTAGAACCCACTATGTTCCTGTTCCAGTATAGATGCATTACTCTCTAGGCTAAGGACCCAGTGATTCTAGACAGTCTTTGTTAGAAGTTTTCTTCTTTTACCTTGTACTGAATTCCTTGTTTCCTGAATTTTATGCCCTCCCCTTTCGTGATCTATTCCTTTGTCTCGATAGAGCACATCTAGAGTTTTTGACGAAGACTGCATATAAGATACAAATTTTGGAGTTCTTTCAGAATCTAAATCTTTGTGAAGAATCACAGATCTTATAGAAGATGAGGGTATTTTTATTCTGCCTTTGCACTTGATTAAAGCATAGTAGAGGATAGAGTTTTGGATTAGAAACAATTTTTCCTTAGAATTTACAAAATGTTACTTTGTTGATTTCTACCATTTGATGTTGCAATTAAGACCAAAATTTACTTACATTTCAGACTTTCTATGTTTTTTAGACTTTCTGAGGCTTTGACACTGGAATCTTTGACTACACCTTTCTGCATCCTGTTCATCAGCTTTCACTAGTTCATGTCCTTTCCATATTACAAAATTGTGTTTTTTTATATTTTGTCTACTGTCCCTGCTGTCTTGTTCCCCCTTCTGTTTTCTTTGCCCTTGTGGGTTTATACATTTTTTATTCCTTCTTACTTTAGTACTATTTTGAGATTGATGTATTTGTTTAATCCATCATATTTAATGTTTTAATGTTTTGTACTTCAGTTTTACTATTTCTGCTCACTGTAAGTTATTTTTAAATTGTAAGATTTTGAATTGTTCATCCAATATGTGTATACCTATATGAAAAAATTAACAAGAATATGTATCTATTGTTTTCTCTGGATTCATTAGTATTAAAAGAGAGGGAAAGGAGGTATTAAAAGAGAGGGAAAGGTGTTCATTCAGGAAAATGGGATGAATTGTTTATGAAATTGTTAGAAAGACTGAAGGAGTAAAAAGGGAAGGTGAGGTTACTTTTCCTGCCTGTCTGTTTGGAGGAACAGTGAGGGAACGGGGTTACCTAGAGCCCAAGATTGCTGTGCTTTGAGGTTCTGCTACTACTTTGCTGTTGCTACTAATATCACCACTCTGCTGGCAGCCAGGTACCACACCCCCACTGATGCTGCTAGAACCTAAGCCCACAGTCTCTTGCTGCACAGGCTGCAGCTGCTGCTACTGGCCCCCAAATCCATAAGCACCATGCTGCTGAGACTAAAAGATACCATCTCTGCTATTGCTGTGGAAATACACTCCCCATCAGGACCCCAGAGCCTGCACTTGCCCTGCCTCTCTTGCTGATGCTTCAGTGGCCACCAGAAGCAAAAGCAAAAACAAACATAAAACAACCCACAAAGATTTCTCCCTCCCCCTCCCCCTTTCAATCCTCCAACAGTGCCTCCCATTGGCAGAACCTCAGTAGAAAGCAGCTGGCAAGGAGGTCTGTGATAAGTAGCTTACAGGCTCCCAGCCATCCTGTGATACGGAGAAGATTCCAGAAGGCTGAGAATATTGCTGAGAGCCAAACAACAAATAGCCAACCCAGAGGGTTCAAAGAGAAAGTCAGTGACTGCCTTGTGAAATGTTCTCATTTTTCTGGGTAGGCATATCTATCTGGCAGTCCTCTGAGTGTGATACACATCTATAAATATATTGCATATGCATATTTTTAATAGAGGCCATTGAGAATAAAATAAGAACTGCTTATGGCAATGAGGTTTGATAATTTTCCAACTGTGAGGAAAAATTTAATGATTATATTTCATTGATTATTTTGGCATTTCCAGAATTTATCTTACATACTGCTGTTTTGCTGACATTTTACAGAATTTGGAGCAAGTATAAAATTTAATAGATTTTCAAGTGAGACTTTTCCCATTGTCTCAGATTTTCAGTTAAGACCAAAAATGGAGCATAAAATATGCTAAATTCCTCAGACTTAAAAATTGCCACGAAGACAGTCAAAATTAGATTCAGGAACTATCTTCAGGGCCAGCTAAGAGAGAGCAGGACTGGACTTACTTACCAACCATCTTCTTTCTTCCACTTCTCTCTCCTCTGCCCCAAATATACCTGACTTAAATGAACAACTGGCCCAGTTTTTTAAAGCTTGTCTATTAAAGTAATGTGATCTTTCAGGTGAATCTGGATATTTTTTTGTTGTTGTTACTAAAATTAAAGATGAAGAAATTCCGATTGGCCAATTTGTAATTATAGAAAATAAACAGATGACTATCTCTTGGGTTTCCTTACTTTTCCTATCAGAGAGTCTGATGTTCAGCTCTGGTCCCCAACTATTTGTTCATGTTTTGAAAAATCAAAGGGAGGAAACATTTATGACAGAATGTAATATTCTTATTTACTTCCTGTAACTTGTAAGCTGACCTTTTCAAAGTAATGGAATGGATGATAAGAGTTGATGTCTATACACTACTTGGATGGCATACAACTTTTGATCTGCCTTGGTCATTCTTCTCTGATAAGTCCTCAAAGAAAGCTTAAGTGCAGGAAACACTGACCTACAGAGCACAGTGGCATCACTCTAACCATTCTGAGACTTTCCTCTTAAACACCAAAAACAGAACAAGAGGGAACTAGACATGACTTCACAGAAAGCTTGTTCATCTATACATACTGAAATGCCTTAAATGGCCAAAAGAAGGCCAATAGACTGGTCATAATTTCTACTCCTAATATCCAGTCCACAGTTGGATCTGACATTCTCTAGTGAAAATTCTACTCACTAATGCCAATGTATGAGGCACAAGGACACCCAGAGCCAGTCTGTCTCTCCCAATAACTTCATGTACTCTCCTTGAATTCTCTTGGGCTATTGGCAAGCCAACTGATTCAACTGCCTTCTGGAAGAGAAAGAATGCAGATGGAGAGAGAAAGCCAGAGAAGAGGGAGAAGAGCCGATGAAGTTCTCCTGGGAAAACAGGTTAGAATCTTAGTCTTCCTTTATGATAGAGAGTCCTACGGTAAAGATAGAGAGGACAGTTAGATAGGCTTTCTCTTCCTGTAATACCAATAAATTATTTTAGAAGGAAAAAAGCTGGCAAGGTAAAACATCACATGAGTGTGTGACCTTTATCTCTATGAACACAGTTCAGAGACCGAAGTCTGTTAGTCCAGATCTGCAATGGGATGAGGTGGGGTTGGAGGAGGGGCAGGAGAGGTGAATGAAACATAGAACCCCTTGAAGAGGCCAGTAAGACCAGTGTGCCTTTGAAGTAGTCCCTATGGATAGTTAGTTGAAAAGTCTGAGCTTTCAGGCTCTCATGTTTTAGTGAAGAGTTAGATTTAATCAAGTCTGTTGTGTAAGAATTTTACTAAGGGCCAGAGGATTGCTTTATCTTCACATCTGCTAAAATGCTTTTTGTCTGTCTTTTGTCTTGTACTTTTCAATCTTTATACTGTCTTTCCATGTTTGGCCTAATGTCCTCAACTGGACTATGCTCTTTTGGTAGAGGTGCCTTGTTATTTACCTTTTTGTATTCAGGATTGAACATAGTGTTCACCAATGAGTAGTCACTCAACAGATGTTTGATGATGACAAATGAAGTGGCCTAGAGTATAGAGAATATTATTTAGGTTCATTAGGACTTCACCAACACAATATTTTTTTAAAAGAAAAACTTATCTTCAAATCTCCATTTTGAAAGTTTTTGCAGTATTTCTCTTCATAAAAAAATTGATTTCACATCTTAAACATAGTATGATAGGCTAAATTTATTTTTTGCCTTTTCACTTATCTTTTAGAAGAACATATATATGAAAAACATGTATTTGGAAGAAGATACATATGAAAGGAAACTAGGACCAATCCTAGACAGACAAGCTGAATTGTTTTTCCATTAGCAGCATGTCCTTCTGCAATGTTCTTTCTCTGGGCAAAATGATTGTGATGAGAAAATACAAATGGGAAAAATAATGGGAAATGGTTATACTTTCTTGCCAGTCAACATGCTAACTTTTGTATATCAGCTCATTTAATCCACACAAAGACTCCATAAAAAACATAGTGTTATTACCTGCAGTTTATAAACTGGAAAACTGAGGCTCAGAGGACTTGAGCAATTTTCCTAACTCTCACTACCAGTCAGGGCAGAGGTATCTAAACACCTTAGTCTGATCTAGTCTGGTCTATGACCTTGACCACCAAATAACATCACTGTCCCCTGAAAACTAAGATGTGTCCTTAGGACCTAAACAGGGAGCTACCTAGGGGAACAGGGATGGCCTATTTCTCAGACAACTTTTGGGAAGTTAGCCAATCCATCAGAAATATGACCTTCATATTTTATGAAAGTGACAATCAGACCAGTTGAGGGTTTATTCGAGTTCTAGACTGACACATTTACTGTGGTTGCAAAGTAACTGAGAGACATTTTAGGTTGAACTGTGAGACTGACATGTTCAGCTCGATAGTCATTCTCTGCTGAAAAGAAAGATTCACTTGTATTAGGAAAATGGATCTGTGGCTGGCTTATTGTCAGAAATAAATATTAAAAAATTATGACTTAAGACAGGTTATTTTGAAGGTATTGAAAACCTGGGATCAGGTGCAGTCTTAGCTTTTTAATATATGTATATAATTTCATTTACCTTGTCTGGAGCATCTGTTTTTTGATTCTTGTATTTTTTTTTAAATAATGAATGGAGTTATTTTAACATGAGTGCTAATGTGCTGAGTGCCAGGTGAAAAATTCAATTGAAATGCTGTCACAAGATTCTTTTGTTTTACTGACAAGAGGTGTCATGTTCTCTTGATTCCTGATACATAGAGTGTGAACTGATAAATAGTTTGGAGATGAAATTGTCAGTCACCATTATCACACTCAAGCAATTATCTTTTCTGGTGGCTTGCACTGCCATGAAATTCAAGTTCTGGAGTGTGAAAACAAAGGAAAAAACAATGTGGATGTGACCACAAATTGGAAAAGTCTTCAAGTTAGAAAAGTAAGAATCCACAGGGGAAGGGAATTTCCTGGTACTTTCAAAACTGAGACAGGAAAGGAAAGCAGAAAGAGGGGAAAATCAGAGATGGATCTACCTTGAAGCTGATCCAAGTAAGCCTCAGGGTCCCTTCCAATAATGACAGATTATTCCAAGGCCTTGATAAGAACCATAGCAGTGTTCACACAACCTTATACTTTTGTAAAATTTGTGCAAGATAGTTAATGGTAATCAATTAAGTCTGCTGTCTTTTTCCACTTTTCCATTACATTTATCTTTTTTGGGGTAGTTTTGGAGGAACCCCACACATCGTTTGAGGTCTAGCTAAGGAAATTTAAGCAGAGAATGTATTTTTAGTTTAGTGGAATATATTTATGTGATTCACACCGACACTTCCCATATATTTAAGTTAGTGCTTACTCATTCTGGTATATGAATAGGTTCCAGGAACATTCCTATTGCCCACTATGCCAACCTTGATGTTATGACTTGCAGGTATGTGACCGAAGTGTCATGAATATGTTTTAAGGGGCCTGCATCCAAAGTATGATTATAATGGAACTAAAACAAGGTTTGCGATATATGAAGCCAGAGCTAGTGTGGAATTTTATTTCTAATCATCATTTGTGTAAAGATTTTAGTTGGAGGGCCTCCCTGGTGATGCAGCGGTTGGGTGCTGCGCTGTGGAGCTGTCGGCAGCTCGCGATGCAAGTTCAACGCCCAGACGGGGAGAATCCCACATGGTGCGGCAGACCTCTCCTGCTGCTGCTCCCCTGAGCAGTGTATTTCTGATCTGCCTGTTCTGCTCCCCACTCTGTCTCTGGTGAGCCCTCTCGCCGCCCCACGCCTCTGGCCTGTCCCCCAGCTTGTATGTATAAATAAATAAATCTTTAAAAAAAAAAAGATTTTAGTTGGAGGATTTGCTTCCTATCAATGTTCTCACTTGTCATGAATGTACTTAATAATACAACATGTAAATGAATCAGGTTTTGCTTTCTTTGGTGGAAATTGTGGGAAAGAATTTGTCAGAACTCTTGTACATTTTGGACAAATCTGTAACAGTTCTACAAATGTGTGGGTGGGTGGGGAAGAGCAGAAGAGGATATGTTGATGGACTGTGGGTGCTTTGGTGGTGTGAGACTGTGGTGACCCCTTCTGAGGGGAGAAGTCATAAAGATGTAAGGGTAAAGTACTGCATTTAAAAATTAAAAAATAAAAGAAGAAAATCAAAGTGACATCATGGAATAATAATTTTGGTTTTATATCTATGAAAAATATGTGATTATATTTATAATAGCCATATTCAAATTTTAGAGGATTTATCAGTCATTTACTATTGCATAACAGATGTCCCCAAAACTTATTGACTTGAAACAGAAATCATTATTCCATGGTTGGCAGTTTGGAGTGGGTTCCTCTATGACCCATTGTAGTGTTTGTTGGGCGTGCACATAAGCCTGCACTCAGCTGGGGTGGGCTACTGCTTTTTCTTCTCTGAACATCATATATCTTCCACAAAGAAGCCAAGGTTTGTTCACATACTCGAAGTGAGAGCATAAGCAAAATCTCTTGAGGTTCTAGGCTCATAACTCAGACAGTGTCACTTCTGCTGCAAATCAAAGGAAGTCACAGGCTAGCCTGGACTCAAGGGGTGGGGAAAAATCACCTCATGGTGGAAGGCTGTACCATCTAGGCTTTCCTAATTTGGCAGCAATCTTAAACATTTGTATAACAGTACTAAGTTGTGAATCTGAAATAAATCACTAAACTTTCAATAATAAAAGAATTCAGTCAAATGTGCTAGCGGTGAGGCAGAATTACCATTCCAATCTCTCTGTAGGAAATGATAGTAGAAATGTACTGTCATATGAAAAGAGGCAGTTAAATTGTATGGCGGCAAAAATGTGGTGGACATAGAAAAGAGAATTGACAAAATGTGTTGCTGAGTTCCACTGGAATTTATATTTGGTTTGTATAACTTAAATATCCTGCCAGAGAGTTCATAAAGCCTGGGTTTGGACAAGTTAAACATAACTTACACAGTTGGAAGATTTGGGGAAAGTTAACCTCTTTTTTGAAAATCAATTTATCTGAGAAAATGAATGTATCTCTTTTTTATGGATATTAATGTATAAAATAATGTATTAAAGTATATAATACCCTTTCTGTTTGTATCAGGCAGATTGAGATACTTATTATTGGACATGCCTATTGTGTTCCAAGTTCTGTTCTTCGAAACACGGATTTAGTGGTAAATAAGACAAAATTCCTACCTTCAGTAAGTTTCCATTCTAATGAGGAGCTTATTGCTAGTAAGAACCTGATTTACTCTTGAGGAGTTTATATTCCAGGCCTTAACAAATTATAGTTCCCTTTCTTAGCATAAAGACATGAATAAAAATATGAGGAAAAATGGTTATTAGAGCAATAAGCTATGAGGTTTTGTATATTTTCTACTTAAAAATGAGAATTAATTGATCAAAAGAGTTTAAGGACAGGAG
This sequence comes from Scalopus aquaticus, assembly GCA_004024925.1. NCBI lineage: Eukaryota > Metazoa > Chordata > Mammalia > Eulipotyphla > Talpidae > Scalopus > Scalopus aquaticus. The sequence continues at coordinate 129,167 of PVIJ01002439.1, read as the reverse complement.
ATGCTAGGAATTTACATATAATGAACTTGTCCAAACTGTAAATGGAAGCTAAATTATTTAGGATTACTCTAATCCAGTTAGCTAGGGAAATTGGATCTCTCTCTGTCACATTTAAAAGAAAGATTCTTATCGAAGACAAGCTGTTCCCTTGTTTCTTTAGTATCTTGGAGAATTAAAAGAAAATCTAATTTAGGAAACCTTTTCTGTTTAAAAAAAAAACTCAATATGCTGAAAAGGCAACATTAAAAATGCATTCCCTATCTGAATCACAATTATATAGAAAATATCAAATATTGAGTTTGCATGAAATTTCTTTTACCATCTACTCTTTCCATAGAAGTAACATTATAATATGCATTAAGCCTATTAATTTCTTTTTCCTCTAGAGTTGAATAAATTATCCTTATGTAGTTGCCAGGCTGGGGGGGGGGGGCTGAGTTTTTTATTGAAGTTACAATTTCAAGGGAGAGTCTATTTTAAATCTTGTCTGTCTTTGGCAGTTGGTTTTCTGCTTGTGGTTAAATAGTGTTTCTGAAAGCACTAGTAATACTAGGAAAACAGATTAGCTTCTCATTTTAATTTTAATTCAGTTGTAAAGTCTACTAATGTTCTAAGGTTTTAAAAATTATATTTCCTTTGGTTTTACAACATGAATTAAAAGCAATAAAACACACAGTTACTTTGTCTATACATGTTTAAGATCATATAGAATGTCTTATTGACTGATATGGGACAGAACAAAATAAAACTTATAATTAGAAAAACTTTCTTAAAAGGTGTCTCCATCTAACTGTAGTTAAGTGTTTTTTTTTCTTATTTCCCATATAGTCCAAACTTGATTAACTAGCATTAAATTTATATTTTTATGTTAAAAGCATGCTCTTTTCTCTCTTTTCCATCCAGAACATGGCTCAATATTTTAGTTAAGTCACTCTTCAAATTCTTCTGTCTGTTAATTTTCCTACTGTTTCACTGTTTTCTCTTAGAAAACAGAATTTTCCTCTTCTTACTATTTTTTACACTATTAATTATTCCATTATTTTATTTATTTCTTATTTTCATTAAAAAATTCCTTGGCCCTTGTACTCTGTGATGTATATTTACATAGCCATTGACACACCACATCTCAGAAGTTGATTTCTTTTTGCTTTGGTCTTTATTTTGAAGGAAGGTCTAAACTGTCTTACAGTAGTAGCTTCTATTATAAAATTCATCTTTTTGTTTTCCACCATGCCCTAAACCAAATGTCTTTTAGTTACACATTATGAACAAGGTTGTGTGACCTTCTCTGTGTTCATACTACTCTTTCTCCAAACAGTCCATGTCTATATTGCAAATAGATGACTTAAATTCCTGGATTTGAATTGCCCCCAGTTAGACTAATCAATTCTACCTCTAAACCTTTTAGTCATTGTCAGTTCCTTTTTATATAACATGTCTTTTCTAGAAAAGGAATATTGCACAAAGAACATAGGCCATCAAAAAATTGATAAATTGAATTTCATCAATATGATGTACTTTTGCTCATTGAAAGACATTAAGTAGATGAAAAGAGAAATCAGATATATCTGATAAAGGACTTAAATCCAGAATATATTAAGATATCTTACATTTCAAAAAATAAGACAATCTAATAAAAAACAGGCAAAATAGTTGATCAGATACTTCACCAAAAAGATGTGGAAATGGCATCAAGTCATTAGAATAATGCATATTAAAATCACAATGGGAGTTCTCCTATTTTGCTGGTGGAAATACAAAATAGTTCAGCCATTTTTGAAAGTTTGGCGTTTTTTTAAAAATTAAATATAAACTTACCATAAATCAGAGAAATTCTATTCCTAGTTATTTACCCAAGAGAAAAAAAAATATAATCAAATACTTGCAGGAATTTTAATCCAGATGTCTTCTAGCTGCTGAATAAATAAGATATACTTTATTCATGCAATGGAATCCTTCTCAGTAATATAAGCGAAAGAACTACTGATATGGGCCTCCCTGGTGGTGCAGCGGTTAAGTGCTGCGCTTTGGAGCTGTCGGCAGCAGTGATGCGAGATCGACGCTGGCCAGGGAGATTCCCACATGGTGTGGCAGACCTCTCCTGCCTCACCCACTGCTCCCCTCAGCAGTGTATTTCCATTGATCTGCCTGTTCTGCTCCCCACTCTGTCTCTGGTGGACCTTCTCGCCGCCCCATGCCTCTGGCCTGTACCCCAGCTTGTATGCATAAATAAATAAATCTTTAAAAAATAAATCTTTAAAGCCAGGAGGCTTTAAAAAAAAAAAACTACTGATACACTCAACAACACAGATCTACCTTAGAAAATCATACCAGGTGAAAAAAGCCAGACATAAAAACTTCATAATCTATGATCTCATTTATATGAAACTTTTAGAAAAAGCAAAACTATAACAGCAGAAAACAGAACAGTGATCAGACCAGAGTGGGCAAGGGGATTTATTTCAAGAGTATTAAGGAACTTTTGTGAAGATGAAAATATTGTCTATCTGGAGTATGGTATGGTTACATAGCTTTATAATATCAGCTAAATTTCATAGAGCTAATTTTATCTGTGTACGCTATGCTTCAATGACGCTGTTAAAAAAGAAGTATTTGTAAATTGGAAAATGCAGAGCTATAAAAGTAAATGACAGTTTCTTTTTTCATCATATGATATAACCACTGTCAGTATTTTTAGCAACTTTTTATCTGAAGAATAGAATACTATTAGTGAATACAAAGTAAAAATTTACAGTTGTACACCTCAGTGAATTTTCACAAGTGAACATGCTGATAAAACTATGACTGAGCTAATGAGGCAGAACATTATTTAGCACTCCAGCAGCATGCTCCTGCCCACTTCCAAATACTAACCCCTCTAGTGAGGAACACCAGAACTTAGTTTCATCTGTTTTCAAGAGTGTGTGTGTGTGTGTGTGTGTGTGTGTGTGTGTGTGTGTAATTACCTACTTCATGTCTAATTCCTTCAAACATACTTTTGCACGATTCATACATGTTCTATGTAGTTGTAGTTCATTCATTGTTATTATTTCAGTTTTTCATTGTGTAACTATTTGTCAGAATTTATCCATTCTATGTTGCATGATTATTGAGTTATTTCCAGCATTAAATTACTAAGAATAGAGTTGATATGAACATAGTTACGGGTCTTTTGATGAAGAATGCATAACTGTTATGTATATATACTTAGGAATGGGATTGTTGGGTTTTAGAATATGAATATATGCAAATTAGATACTTTCCAATAGTCTGCCATTTGGCTGCACCAAATATACTTTCACCAGCAGTGTATAAATGTTCAGTTGATCCACAATAAATATTTTCATGCATTTTTTCACAGAACTATAGGATACAATTTAAAGTTTATTTTTTTATTTATATTTTTATTTTTAATAAGTTTTTAATAAAATTGATCCATATGGCATTGAGATTTGAATACTGCTCTTTGAATTTTTTACTCAACATTATATCATAATCATTATTATCCAAAAAGATGATTGTTAATAGCTGTGTAATATTTTATGAAAAGGTTTTACCTGCAGCTATTCTCTTGACTTCAGCTCCTCAGCTACAGACCAGAGATAGTCATATTCATGTTGTAGCATTTTTGTAATTGTGACAAGAGATAGTCTAAGTACTGCTTCACTTAGTATCTGACAAATAATAGATGTTCAACTAATTAGCTGCTTTTCCCCCCTTCAGCACTATGTTCATCTTCCTTAATGGGGGAGAAGAATTCAAACATACTAAGTAGATCTTTAGTTTCTTTCATTAAATTTTTATAATTTCCTTTATATATTACTTAAATATACTATTTTAGGGGGTGCCTAATAAATATATTGTGTTTTTTACTTTAAATGCCAAGCCTTGCTGGCATGTAGGAAAGCAATTTATTTGTACATATTAATCTTGCACATAACATTGTATATACATAACTTTGCTAACCACCACTTGCCAGTTCCAGGAGGCTTTAAAAAATTGTTGATTCTTGGTGATTTTCTACCAATCGTGTCATCTGTGAACAGATACAACTGCATTTTTTTTCCAATATCTACATATTCATTCCTATTTCTTGTCTTATTGTACTAGTCTATTGTACTAGTCTTCCATAATGATGTTGACAAGAATGGTGAGATGGGACATACTTGCCTTTTTCTCAGTCTTAGTGGGAAGAACTTCTGGTTTTTCACCATTAAGCATGTTGATTAAGTAGATGTTTCTTTTAAATGTTCTCTACTAAGTTGGGCAATTTTCCCTTCACTCCTAGTATGCTGAGAGTTTTTTTTACATGATGAATGTGTTTGACTCTGTCAACTGCTTTTTCTGTATCAATTGATACGAACATATGATTTTTCTTCTGTAACCTACTGATGTGATAGATTACATTAATTGATTTTAAAATGTTGAAACAATCTTTGTATACCTGGAATAAATATAATTTAATCATGGTTTGTTATTCTTTTCATTCATAGTTGAATTAGACTTGCTAATGTTTTGTTAAAGTTTTTACATCTATGAGTGATATTGATCTGTAATTTTCTTTTCATGTAATATCTTTATTTGATTTTGGATGTAGGGGAATGTTGACTTCATAGAACGAATTAGGAAGTGTTCTTTTTGTTTCTTTTTTTGGATAGATTGTGGAAAATTTGTGTCATTTCTTCATTAAGTGTTTGGTGGAATTCACCATTGAAAACATCTGGCCTTAGTTTCTTTTTTAAAAGAATTATTGATTTAATTTCTTTAATTTATATAAGTTTATTCAAAATTCATCTGAGTTTTAATAGACTGTATCCTTCAAGAAATTAGTACATTCATCTAAGTTATCAAATTTGTGGACTTAGGCTTATTCATAGTATTCATTTTTTTTGCCCTTTGATTGCCCATGGTATGTAGTAATGACTTTCTTTCATTTGTGATATTAATAATTAGTGTTCCTCCCAGTTTTCTTGGTTAGAATTGTTAGAAATTTATCAAATTTATTGATTTTTCAAAGAATTGACATTTGGATTTGTTGAATTTTACTATTATTTTTCTGTTATAAATTTCAGTACTTGCTGCTCTAATTTTTATTTGTTTTCTTATGCTTCCTTTAGGATGAACTGTATCTCCTTTACTTCCCTAAGATACTCAGATTATTGTTTTAGATTTTTTTTTCCTGATGTTTAATGCTAGAAGTTTCCTTCTACGCACCCCTTTTGCCATATCTCATAAATGCTTAGATTGATGTCATCATTTACTTTTAACTAAGCATATATTTGCATTTCTTTTGAGGTTTGGCCTTCGACCCATGTGCTACTTGGTAATGTGTTGTTTAATCTTCAAATAGTTTGAGATTTTCCAATGATTTGTACTTTAATTCCACTGTGATATAAGAACATACTTTGTAGGACTTCAACTCTTAAGATTTGCTAAGGTCCTGGTGTTGGAGAATTGGTTGGTATAGGGAGAAACCCCACATGGTTACTAATTCTTCTGTTGAATTGATTTCACGTTGGTGGCTTGTTTTGGGATCTCAATTCTCTGATGAGTTCAAGAAAAGTTACTGATTTTTAATTTGTTCATCTTTTGTTGTAAAGATGGGAGTGACTTTTAAACTCTTCACATGTCCTGAAACCAAAGCCCACATATAGTAATTACACCTATTGTTTCTTCTAAATGTTATGTTAATGTTTGCTTGTTAAGCTCTAACATGGTTGACCAGAGGTCTGCCTGGAATGACAACTGTAAATAAGCTAAAGTCTGTAACCTACGGAACACCCCTTTTCTTTCTTTCTTTTTTTAAAAACGATTTATTTATTTATGCATACAAGAATGGGGTGTAGGCCAGAGGTGTGGGGTGGTAAGAGGATTTACCAGAGACAGAGTGGGGAGCAGAACAGGCAGATCGACTGAAGTACACTGCTGAGGGGAGCAGCGGGCAAGACAGGAGAGGTCTGCTGCACCATATGGGAATCTCCCTGGCTGGGGATAGAACTTATGCTGCAGTGGCTCTGGATAGCTTCAAAGGCAGAGGCTGGGATTTAACCCGTTGCACCACCAGGGAGGCCCCCCTTTTTCATCTTAAATGATTCTCAGATGGATGTAAATCATGTAGTCACCTCTGCTGTAACACCCTCAGAAGTAAAGACATCACTGATAAAGGCAATTGTTTGTGTCTCCTAAGTCCATCCAGTCTTGTTATTGGAAAACCCTACACTAATTTTTCCCTTTCTTTCCTTCCTTAGTATTTCTCTTTTTTTTTTTTTCTGCTTTCACAGAGACTCCTGTTGAGATAACTAGAATATGTTCTCTATGACAGTTAAGATCCTCTTTACTATGGCCACATAAGTTAAGATTTGAGAATGCCTGTTTTACCATGCCTGTCGTAGTCTGTTTGGGTTGCTGTAATAAAAATATTATAGACTGAGTGGCTTATACACAACAAAAATTTATCTTACATTTTTGGAGGCTGGGGAGTCCAAGATCCAGGCACTGGCGATTCATTGTCTGGTGAGAACATCTACTTTCTAGTTGATAGTTTGTCTTTTCATTGTCTTTACATATTGAAAGGGCCAAAGGAAATCTCTGGGTTCTCTTTTGTACTAATCCCATTTCTGAGGGCTCTGCTTTCATGACCTAATGGCCTCCCAAAGCCCCACCTCCAAATACCATTACACTGGAATTTAGATATTAGCTATTAACTACTCTAAATTTTAAAACCCAAAGTCTCTACAAACAGCCAGCAGGCACATGAAAAGATGTTCACAATCACTTATTATTTGAGTAATGCAGGTCAAGAACACAATCAGACACCATCTCACACCTGTGAGAATAGCCCATATCAAAAAGACCAGAGAAACAAGAAGTGTTGGAGAGGATGTGGAGAAATGGGATCCCTCCTACACTGCTGGTGGTAATGAAAACTGGTCCAGCCACTACAGAAAGCTGTATGGAGGTATCTCAAAACATTAAAAATGAATCTACTGGTTGACTCAGTAATTCGATCCTAGGCATTTTTCCCCCAAATTGAAAAACACTAATTCAAAAGGAAACTTATACTCCTGTGTTTATTGCAGCACTATTTACTATCACTAAATTATGGAAACATACTTAGTGCCCTAGAACAGATAAGTGTATCAAGAAGATGTGGTATATGTGCACAATGGAATACTACTCAACAATCATAAAAGATAAACTCATGCCATTTGTGACAACATGGATAGAGCTGGAAGGAATAATACTAAGTGAAATAAGTCAGAAGGAGAAAGATAAATACCATATGGTGCCACTAATATGTGGAACATAAAATAACCAAATTAATAGTCAAATGAAAACAAGCTTAAAAACTAACCCTTGATAGCTGGCTACAGAACTGAAGGATCAAGGCAGGGGAAGGGGTGGTGTAAGAACAAAGAGGGAAGGAGCAAAATCATCTATGGTGGTGAGTAGATGGTGGATGCACTATGGTGGTAATACCTCATGGGGGTATCCCAATTAAATATACCTCAATTAAATATGTACATTATATCTTTAAAAAATCCACAAAATTTCATCTAAATCAGAAAAAGATGAGACTTGAGGTCTGATTCATCCTGAGAGAAATTCCTCTCTCACTGTTAACCTGTGAAACCAAACACATCATATGCTTCCAAATATAACAACAGGACAAGAATAGAATAGACATTTCTATTCCAAAAGGTAAAATAAGAAAAAAGAAAAGGTAATGGGTCCCAAGTAATCCCAACTACAAGGCAAACTCCATGAGATCTTAGACCTGGAGAATAATCCTCCTTGTCTCAATGCTTTGCCCTACCGGTCTCCTAGAATAGATGCCCCACCTTCTGTACACATTGGGGTAAGGGACCCAGTCTTCTGACTGCTTTTACAGGCAAGTGTTGGACCCCCAAAACTTTGGGTGGAGGTCCTCTGTGTGTTAAAAGGAGGGTGCTGGTCTTTGTTTTTGAAACCAAAGAGGCAGTGTTGATGATCTCTGAATTTTCTTCAGGGTCATTCTCCCCATGTCTTTCAGAATAGCACATGTTTATAGCAGAATTGCTCTATACACTTATAAAATGCAAGTCTAGCAACTTTCTTTCATTCCTTCCTGTCTCCTCCCCATCCAATTCAAACTTGTAGTTTTCCTTCTGGGAAATAATCTTCTTGTTAAATGGTTGTGGTTGCTTAGACACACACTTAGTGTTCTCTTCCAACATACTTTCTCATTTTTTTGAAATATGGATTGGTTGATAATTTTCCAATTTTTTTATTTCAAGTTCCTTTTGGTTTATAATTCCACCTTCAAACCATTTCTCTTTTTATTTCATTATAAGCAGTAGTCAAGAGGAGCCAAGCTATACCTTCAACACTTTGCTTAGAAATTTCTTTGGCTAAATTTCCAGTTTCATCACTCTTAAGTTGTATCACAAAGCACCAGAACATGAAAAGCATCTAGCCAAATTCTTTGCCACTATATAACAAGAATCATCTTTTCTCTCTTGTTCAATAATATGTTCCTTATTTCTGTCTGAAACCTCATGAGAATGATGACTTAGGTATTATCTAAAAGGATTGAGGCTTTCTCTATTGCTCTCCTCTTTCTTTTCTGAGCTCTTACCTGAATCACCTTTAATAGTTTATAGTAATGTGCCTCAAAAATCTTCCAGCCCTTACACATTACCCAGTTCCAAAGCTATGTTATAGCAGCACCCTCATTTGGTACCCATTTCTATGACAATTAAGACCCTCTGTGGCTACATAATTTAACTATCAGCAGCAAGATTTGAGAATGAGCATCTTAACATGATTCATCTATTTATTCCAGGAAATACTTATGTCTGAAGAAAGGCTTATAAACCAGTTTGCTTCAGAAAATTACTTGGCCAGGGAGAGTTTTGTATCACCCTAACAAAGATCTTGATTATCTAAACCTTTCTATGAATTAAGAATATACTTATCTCAGCTATGCAGGTGGGGAGCTCAGGACAGAGGCTAATTGACTTATTCAAGGTCACTCTGTGAACCAATAGCTTGGTTGAGACACAGCCCAGGTCTTTTGACGCTCATACACTTGCTCTGTGTATCAGATGTGCTCTACCATCATTTTACTCAGCCATCAATAAGCTACTGAACTCATTTCCTTCTTCTTGGCAGTAGTCTCTCCTGTGATCTAATGTCATTTTTGTAGTTCAAATTTGAATTGCTATTTTACCGGCCAACTTTGCCATGTTGCAGTTTTGGTATTGTAAGGCAAACATGCTGTAAACTAATCTTTTTTAAAAAATGACTTAAGATTGGAGGTAGGAAAATTTGTAAAATATACTGAAACTTACAATACATATCTTCAAGTTTCAAAATACAATACATATCTTAAAGTTTCAAAATGGAACTTTTCTTACAAATAAGATTTACTTAGCCATCCACAGTATACCCTTCAAAAGTAAACTAATGTTGCTTTGTAGCACCTAAGATAGTTAACAAATAATACCTTTTACTGTGAATACAGTGTCCTTTATGTAAACTCACTTGATTTAGGCAGGACAACCCTGAACTGTAACTTTCTATCTCCATCGTGGATCTCCAAAATCTATCTCTAAAAATGTCACAAATTGTAATGGTTTGGCTTTCAGTGGATTCCACTTTCTTTTGTTTTCTCTTTCCTTTCTCTATTAGAATCAGATTTACTATGAAATTGTCTTTCTGATTTGTTTCTTTGTAGATCAAACCTGATCAGGTAGACTTTATTATCAAATAGAGACTACTGAGGACTTGGTCATTCCTACTCACCTCAGAAAGCCTAACATGGTAATATCATTTTAAAGAAGCTTCTGAAGCTTTGTAAGGGGTGGTTAAAAAGAGCTTTTTGGGAGACAGAATAAGTTCACTGACCTAAAAAGAGATGATGCTAAGAAATGGAATAACCGCTCCTAGCAGAAACAACCACTTGATGACCTCTTTACCTAGAATTTAATTAGGGCATGATTATAAACCTTATTGCAGAATTCCTGGAATCACAGAAGTTTTACTCATTTTATTTTAAAGGGGAAGACCAAAATTTCCCCAGTCTCTTTACTTAGCAGTGTTTGAAATTTTTGTTTCAAAAAGTTTTTACTGCTTACTTAGGAAAAATAGATAAAATTCTTGTACTGTATATATGTGAATCAAAGAGAATCTCTGGATGAAGGGATTTGAATGGAGGCTTTAGGAATAGGGGATAGGAAAGACTTGATCTTGAAAATAAATCCCCAGGAAAGATAGTAATTTCAGGCATTAAGTAAGAAAAAGTAAACAAAGTATCTGTTTTGGGCTAGCCTTTTATGTGCCTTGTAGAGATATAAAGATAATGAATAGTTTCTAGCTGTCTCTAGCTCAGTGGGGCATGCACTTATATAAACAGGCCACCATCAGATATGGAAACAGGATTCATTGAAGCTAAGGAGAACTTCATAAAGGAAATAATATCAGTATATTCTTTTAGCAACTCACCTCTGATATTTAAAATGTGTATTAGTTTTCTAGGATTGCCACAGACTGAATGATAATAAAGAAATAACAGAAATTTATTTTCTTATAGTTCTGGAGATTATGATCCAAGATCAAGGTATCTGGTAAGTTTGATTTTTTGTTTGTTTGTTTAAAGATTTATTTATTTATGCATACAAGCCAGGGTGTAGGCCAGAGGTATTGGGGAGGGGGGTGAGAGGATTCACCAGAGACAGAGTGGAGAGCAGAACAGGCAGATCTACTGAAATACACTGCTGAGGGGAGCAGCAGGCAGGACAGCAGAGGTCTGGTCTGCTATGCCATGTGGGAAGCTCCCTGCCCGGGGATTGAACTGGTGCTGCAGTGGCTCTGGATAGCTTCATAGGCTGAGACTTAACCGGTTGTGCCACCAGAGAGTGCTGGTAGGTTTGGTTTTCTTCTGAGAGCACTCTCCTTGTTTTGAAGATGGCCAACTTTTGTTATCTTTTCACATAGTCTTTTCTCTGTGTGTATCTATGCCTGATATGTATGTGTCCAGGTTTCTTCTTCTTTGAGGACACCAGTCAGATTGGGTTTATTACCTCCATTACTCTTTAAAGGCCCTATTGCCAAGTAATTCACATTCTGAGCTATGTGAAATTAGGGTATGGATATGAATTTGGGGAGAGGGGACATAATTCAGCCCGTGATAAAATGTTACAGATCTTCCAAAGGCAGCATAGGCATTGTTTTTCCACCATCTTTTTTTCCTCCTTTTTAACTGAGAAAAGTTGTAGCATAACAACTAAGAACATAGACTCTGGAGCGCACTTATTTGAATTCAGTTTTCACTGTTTCACTTACTAGATGTGTAACTCAAAGCAAGTTACTTGATTTCTCTGTATCTCAGCTTCCTTGCATGTGAAATGGAGATGTTAATAACTATGTTGGGTTAGTGTGAAGTTTAAATGGATGACTACATATAGTATCCTTACTAGTACTTGGCATATAATAAACACTAACAAGTGTTACATATAAAGGAGAGTAATCATTTCTAGACATTAACTTGTACAATATGATGCTTACACAATCTAGTGCTCATAAATAAAGATTTGTATTCTATGGAGCTGTATCCCATTTTTCATCAAATGTCATAATCAGAAAGAAAGATGTGTAAGGTTAAGGTACTATCCCAGCTGCAATTTGTGTCACTTACTATTCACATATTCATACACAGCATACATCTGTTTGATCATCTGTGTTTCTAAAGTAATTCCAGTGAGATTTCAGACACCTAATATTGTTAATAATAAAAAGTCCTGTGTCTTTTGCATTTGTGTGTGTGATAACTCCATATTTTAATTTGCTATGCTAAATTCACCCTTAATGTAATCTTTGGTAAACTTCTGATGCATGTGTTATCCTTTAATTTTCTCTTATCTTCACAAACTCTAAATAATAAGCATGTTGGAGAAAATTTTTAAAACCTGGTAATTATTACATGTTGGGCTTTCATGCACAACACCAATGACAATGACCTTCTAATAATCGAATCCAATTAGGCTTTTAGGTTTCAATCAACATATCTACAGTGATGTCTCTGTAGCACTTTTTTCTTTTTATTAACACACACAGCATTTTCTCTCTGGTCCTCTAAGCACTTTCAAATATTAAAATCACTTAGTATTTACTACAACTCTATAAAGTAGATGCAGTTATTCCCCTTTTATAAATGAGCAAACTGAGGTACGAAGAGATTAAGTTAGTTACCCTTCACACAGTAAGTAATAGAGCTGTCAATCAGACTTATGTATTCATATTTATATTTTCATTCTGGGTACTCTCCCTTCTTTTGGCCTGAAATATATATTCGTTTCCTATCATTCTGATTACTTTTTAAGCTTCTTTTTATTTCTTCTTAGTAAATGTGATGATTCTTGAGTATTAGAGTTTCCCATTCTATTCTTAGAATGCTTGTTTTTTTCCCCTTAAACTTTCACTCATTTCTGACTCACCTACAGTCTAAATGAAATGGATGTTTTATCTGTATCTGTAGAGTTACCTTTTCCCTGTGTTGAACATGTTTCAACACCTACTAGGTTTCAACACCTACCAGGTTTCAACAACTCCACAAGTTGGAGGTGACTCCAACTTGAATACTGTACATACACATTATAGCCTCACTGTCCCCAACTCACTCCTTTAATTTCAATCCTTAAACCCAGCAGTGGATTCAACAGTTTCCTCATTCTGCATGTATGATCTAGCATCAAGCTCTACAATTCTAACCCCATGTGACTCTATTCTTGACCCCATATCTAATCTCATAATCATTGATTTAGTTTAGCATCTGAGGTATTTGTAGATTTTCTATTGTTTTAGCCACTAATACTTTTCACTTTCTAAAAGTTATTGTTTGAATATTGTGTAGTTAGTTCACAGTAGTAGTCTCTGTAGTTAGAGATGCTTCCATCATTTTATTACCAATATCCTAGGCCTCAGCCAGGACTTTATTTCTTGAGTTAGCTTTCTGCCTTCTATTTGTTAGGAAAGAATACAGTTCTTATTTCATCTCAGTCATGTTCTTCTGCAGGAACAAGATACTTTCAGGATCAAATCTTTTTCAGTGTTTTAAAAAAGAGTTTTGTTTCTTCCAGTGTATGAATAGAATGCAAAATGATAAAGATTTCAAAAGTAAAGCTTGGTATACTTTACTTTGGACTAGTTCTCTAATGTACCAAAGCCCTTTGGAGAGGATATTAATTGCAGTGTGTATACTCTCCCACCTGGACTTGTAGCAACCTTCAAATTTACTTCTCTACCTCTTCATTCTAATTTATCCTTTATGTAATGTTCCTCAAAGTAGAAAAAAATAATTCATCAGACACCAGATTAAGTGAAAATTCGTTCATAATGGCTTTCAGGGTCTTTGACAAGTTGCTAGAAATTATCTCTCTAGGCTCATCTCACCACATACTCAAACTCAAATCACAGCACCTTCTGACTTCCATGACTTTGCACAAGCTTTTCTCTCTTTCTCTAATGACATCTATTCCTCTGTATCTTAAAACCCATACATTTTTATCAAGACCTAACTTTGACATGATTTCTGGATGACTTACTCAGTGTGCCTAACTGTCTACCAGTCATTTTACTCAGGATAGCCCTGCCCTGTTCATGATTAAAGACCAAGACTCGAATGAAAATTGGACCTAGTTTTAAATCTTATTTTTTTTTAATTCTTCATGCCTCAAAGTTTTAATTGGAACCCCATCTTTAATAAGTTCAAGCATCAGTTTTGATGTCATTTTTATCTGTTTGGGAAACCATCTATGGAAGAAGAGGAGACGCCCTACCGTGATGGAGGGAAAGTATTGGGTTTTTAGGAGAGATGTGTGTTTATAGCTTGAATCAGAAAGAAGACCAAATAATAATTGAAATATCCCATGATACCAATGGAAGAAAGGCATTCTAGAAATATTTGATGTATGGACAGCAGTCCAAATGATTGACATTATAGTAAGCAAGAAGTATTTGTACTGTACTCTTTTAAGTCCCATCAGTTCTCTTAGGAGTTCAAGGCCTTAGGTCAAATTCTGTGTTGTAGGAATTTAAAGGTATCTCTGATATCTTCAGAGGAGCAGAGGTGGCATGAACTCATGTTCCTATGCATGTGTGCAGGCCTCTGGGCTCTCCTGTTGTAGCATGAAATCTATGCTAAGCTACTTGAGTGCAGGAGCTGTGTAGAACAGTGCTGAGCAGCATTGCATGAGGAAATATGCTGCTGAGTGGGAGGGAGGGACAGTGTAGCTAGGAAGACATGATTTAGTTAATATGCTACACTCTGGCTCTTAGGCACTTGGGGGCACATCTTTTGTTATTCTGCTTATTTCTCCTGACAAGGGCATGATTTTGCAGTTTGTTAGGAAACAGCATTACCATTTAGTGGAAGAACATTTTCCGTTTTAAAACTTTTAACTTGAATTAATGTCGTATAGAGTATATCTGCTTTAACCTATTGACTCTTAGCACTTAAACACCTTAGGCAAGATCCATCTGTGTGTACAGAGCCTGAAATCATTTGCAATTTGGTAATGTGTCTCATTGTAGCATTTTTGAATGCCATTATGAATTAAATACAGTAGTATAATCTTATATTCCATTTTAAGATCTTAAAGTTGACATTTACTTTTTGCAAATAAAATCCAAGCAAAAATTGGCATAGAACTCTCTCCAGCTTGCACATTTATGTTATTTTAATCTTTTTCATTTTAAATCCTGAATAGTAATTTGGGAATGTTTCTTCCCCTCTTTACGTATATTGGGGATGAAGAGATCTATATTAGGAGATCTAATTAGGTATCTATAAAAGGTAAATAATAATTGACACATTCAAGGCTGCCTTCAAATAAAATTCCAAGCTTAATGAAATTTGAACTCAGCTAACTCTTCCTACTGTGTGTGTCCCCTCCATTTAATATCCACTGCTTTAAAAAAAAAAAAAATCCACGCTGCAGGATGAGATGTCTTACCATACCTCTCACACATCTTCTGTGTGACTCCAGGAGTGTAGGTCTCTTCTACATCACCAAAGCCATGATAACTCCTTCTGGAAGGGCTGAGAATTCCTTCTTGCTGGAGTCCAGAAGGGACTGATGGCAAGGATATCTCTGGGTCCTTCCAATTCTTTTCTTACTCACGCAAACTTCAGGCTTTTGGTGGAAACTCCAAACAACATTAATTCTTTGGCAAAATGTAGTTTAAACTCAGTAAGGGACAGAGCATTGCCTTATTAACATGTCTCTGGGATTGTCTTTTGAGAAACAATGTGTATCCATAGTTGGCTTGAAAACCAACGATTTTTTTTTTCTTCTATTTGGTGGGTGTCTTGCTCATGTTTGTGGCACTGCTGATATTCCTCTTCTCTCGAGATTTGAGACTTGGAGTCTGTGTGTCATCAGTGCATTTCCTAAGATGAGTATCACCCTTGAAGGGTGGGGGAGAGGCAGTGCCTTATCTTACATGTACCAAAAGTGGCTTTTAATTAAAAGTCAAAAGTATGTCCTCATTCTCTCTCTCTCTCTCTCTCTCTCTCTCACACACACACACACACACACACACACACATACACACACACACACACAGTGTTTAACCACTGAAAAGCAAAGTTATATGCTAAAATTTTACTCAGTGAAGAGAAAGCAATTGCATTGTAAAACATAGCACTTTTCCATTGGTTATTTTCTTATGTAAACATGGTAATTCTTATCATACCGATATTTTTTTACCAATACAAAAATGTTCATTCATTACCAAAATGCTATAACTGAACTAAAAATCTTATATGCTCAAAACTTCATTTTTGATCAAAGTGTTTGGATTATAAACATGCAGTGTCAGTCTATAGAAATTAGTGAGCATTGCTGGATAAAAGTCCACATTTTAAAAAGTATGTGTAAAATGTAAACAGCAATGGTTTTCAATAGGATAAGGAACAGTTTTGCCCTGTAATTTTTCAGAAAAAGCTTTATAATATTTAAAAGGTAGGAGTACACAGCCGGAACTGTATGCTGAGAATTGTCTGGTGCCAAGATACGACATCAGTGAGTACAGGGTGATCAGCAGCCCTTTGTGCTTGGATCTGGAGGGCAGAGGCCACTGACACAGTAAAGTGGGAGGGAAGTTAACTAACATGTGCTGCTTGCCTCTTACTTGCCAAGGACATTCCAGGCACTGTCCAACTTTGTCTCTGCAATTATCCTGCTAGGCACATGTTATTAAGCCTATTTTACAGAAAAGGAAATTGAAGTTCAGAGAGATTAAATAACTTGCTTATGTTTCACAGTTATTAAAATCATGAAGGTAGGGCTTGAATGCCTATGAGATTTTTTTCTACATTTGTTATAAAATTCCAAATGGTAAATTTAATAATCATTTGTTAAATTTAACAAAAAATTAACAAACGGTTCATTTTTTTGATACTTTGAATAAGATTTGCATTTGGAGTCATTAAAAGGCTCAAAAATTCATGCTTTTAAAGCTATACCTATTATACATGAAATGAAATGAAAAAGAGGTGATATAGACTCTGACACCATCAAAATTTTGTGTCATTAATACTTGCCCAATGCTATAAACTTTGATTAGACTAAGTATAAAGTAGAATAATGGAATATAATAAAAAAATAAGATAAACTTTTTCATTTGACAAAGACAGTCCCACTTTTAGAACTCTGAAGGTCATTGGAATAGGAATGTGCATATTTTCATAAGAACTAAAAGTTTTTTTGGGCGGGGGGAGAGAAAACAGTGCAAGTTTCTAAACCATCTTTCAGCACCAGGCCCAAGTGGATGTGCTAATATATTTATTACACTGGAAAACAACAGGATCCAAATCAGAAATAATATGAATAAACCCTGGAGGGTAATCCAAGGAGAGTTTTAGGAGTGGGGAGTTGAAGGTTTATATTCTTCTGAATACTAAAAGAAATGTGATCTAAAATGTACCCTTAAGGTAGTAAGGGAGACCTGTCATCACCTGGAATGGCCGATGAATTTACCTTTCCCCTGTAACATGTTATAGTTTCTCTTGAGAATACTGTTTCCCCTATAGTCTGTTCTTGAGGGCATTTCAAAGCTATGCCTAAATTCAATACATTGTAGATAGTGCTATACTCACGTTTCAGGGTTTCTCCCTTGACACTTTTAATTTTCTCTCACATGACTGACACTGTCCAAAACTGGCAGTGTCACTAGGGAGGAAGCTCCAGGGCTGGATCAGTACTTGCACTGGACTTCCTCCCATTTTTTCTCTTTTCAGGGTTCTCCTATTTTCTTCTCTGACCTCATATAGTTAACCAGAATCATTAAGGAGCTTTGAGACCTATGCCTATGAGATTTTTCCTACTTTTGCTATAAATTTCTAAATGGCAATTTAACAACCAGAAAATGAATTATAATTCACATTTTCCTTGATACTTTGAATAAGAGCTGAATTTGGAGTCATCAACAATGAAACACAGCAATGACCTTTGAGAAAATCATTGGAAATCAATATTCACAAGTGGCAGAATGAATGATTACATTATTATATAAATAATCATGTAACCAGCATTAAATGAATGATATTAGGAAACGATAGAGGCAAAATATCTATCATGTTTCAATACAGAAAGTTTCAGAGTCATAGTACCATAAGCTTTAACAGCATTTGTATACCTTTAGTGAAATGTATAAAATTAGTTAAAAATGGAGCATTTGATAGCAAAGAACTCAAAGAGATAGCTTCTGGACCTGACCAGAAAGAGATGGCTTTTGGAAACTATAAAGCATGCTCATATGTAATGTTTGAACAATAAAATATCTGAGCATGTCTTCTCTATCTAAAGGCCTGAATCTTTATTTGCATAACCAACTGTAACTTACTTGGCTTTATGTATTTTTAAATATATTGAAGTTAAATTGTTTATGTTATATACAAAGGATATTTCCTCAGGGTCCTAAATAACTTAGGGATTACCTGGTAATAGCAGAGGAAACTGAAGATGTCATAGGATGTCTTCATTATAAAGAACCTGAATGTACCCATCACATTATGAAGCAAATGCTTTCAGAGAAAATCAATATGTATAACTAAATGACAGGCTGAGGAAGTAGTCTGAAAAAGTAGAAACTCCCCAAAACATTCATCAGGGAAAAACTGAATAGACAACTTTTTGTGTCAGGAAGAGAAGTATAGCATAAACATGAGCATTAGATACCTCCGAGTGTTAAGCTTTAATAACAGGGAGGGACAGAGTATAATAATAGACCCTGCTCTTGATTACTTTTCCTAATGAGAGTGAAGCACAGCATGGAAAAGTGACAACTTGAGATAATTCAAAATGTCACATTAGCTTTGAGTTTCAATCTCCTCTATAACCAGTCTTCATAAAAACTGCTAATGAGTAGTAAATTAGACTGATTTGAGTTTTACTTCAATTTGCTTCTTGTGCTAATCTTTAGAGAAAGGGTGCGAGGCAGTGGGATATCATGGATAACACATTAGAGCAGAAGAAAAGCAACCTGAGTTAGAGGCTGCATTCTGGAATTAACAATCTGTGTGGGCCTGGGAAAAGAAAGTGAACAAATTAGCTATTCATGAACATTTTTCAAGAGCCATGTACTGTGCTACTTCTAGGGGAGACAGGTGAATAAGGCTGGGGCAGTGTCTTGAAGTCACTGATAATCCATTGGTGGAGACTGATATGTAAGATCCTTGTAATATCTTATGACAATTTTCTTACAGAGTTAGGAGCAATGGAATGTAGGATTCCAGAAATACAGTATAATTAACCATAAGAAAATCAATGTAGAATTTGTGGAGGAAGTAGGAATGGGAAGAGCTTGTGCCCCTCTTCTTGTTTTGGGATTCTGGAAGATACTACTTAACAGAATCACTTATATCAGCATTGGCGTGTGTAGCAGTACCAAACTGAAAAGAATGATGGTGTGATATATTTATATTAAATACCAGACATCTCCCTTGGTTCCTATGTATTATAGAAAGGATGAAAATATCCTTGTATAATCAGAGGAGATAGTGCACGGATAACTAAGAGTAAAGAGCAAAAAGGCCTGATTTGGGCAGGGACCATATGGTGAATATAGTTCACATTTTAGATAATCTGTCATAAAAGTGAAACCAGGATAAGCCTACTTATCAGAGTGGGTGTGGAGATTACTAATGTAAATATATTCTCTGATTTAGAACTTGTTCTTCCCTTCTACCATTAGGACACATAAAATATTATATATATCTAGAGGTTATGTTGACTTGGAGAAGGGGATATGGGAAAAACCTTGTAAGACTCTGGAAGTACTTCAAGAAATTATGTTAATCTGATAGTTACTTGACTTGGTAGCTTAAATTTTTCCACTGCCTAGTAAAATGGGGGAAATGGAGAACAACATAAGATCATAGAAAATAAAGAACCCATATTTTGAATGCAATTGAATTTTTAATGTTATTAGGCCCTAAAATGCAATTAAGTGGAAAGCATTTAACACAAGACATGTGTCATGGTGCTTCTCCATGAAGATTCTTATTCCATCTAATCCCACATAGCATCCCTGGATGTTAAAATGTGTGCTTCAATTGCGTGATTTGGGGAAAGAGCCCTAATCCTGTTCTCAATTTTATTTGTAAGACTTGGTTTTATAATTTTTGTCAGGTATGAAATATATCAGATTTACTGACTAAAAAACTTATCAGAACTGAAATGGGAGGGAATCTGTGATGATTAGTGGTAGAAATATTTTAAATAGGAACAAGGAAGGCCATACAAGGAACTGTAAATATGCTGTGTGAACTTGGGGGCAATTCTGTATCTGATCAGTTTCTCTGCCCCCCAAATAGAAAATTCTTTCTCTGCACCTACCCTCTTGCCATATTAGGCTAATGATACATCAGAGTACCATGAGTTACTCTGTGGTATGATAAAGATAGTGTGTTGGCATGGGACCTCTGAACAATGACAGAAATATGCTTGTCATCCTCTTTCCTTATTTATTGTTCTGTGCTGTGGTATTTTTAAGCAAGAGTAGAGCCAGATGTTTTAACATTGTGCCATCTCTGTAGAAAGCAAGATGAATTTCTGATATCACTCATTTCAGAAATAGAGCTCAGATGAACATTTATTGAACAATAATTTGCATGCATTACTGTTGGAGGTAAAAGTATATAAACATCAGTAAGTCGTGGTTCCTGTCTTTGAGGACCTCAAATAGTGGTGGAATCTGAGTTTGAGATATTCAATAGGGCTAGTTGAAAATAATGATTATGGTGATGATGATGATAATGTCAATAATGGCCACTAGTCAGTTAGCATTTACTTTTTAGATAATGTTGAGTGTTGTATATATACTGCCATCAATTCTTTTGATAAAAGTGCATTAAAATAAAATTCATTTGCATTATAATTAAATATCCTCCTTAATTTAGTCAGGTACATTTATGAGGCTAAGCCAGAAATTGAACTTAAGGCTGCCTGACTCTTGTCATTGTAACCACCTCTGCAGCAATTGAATATATTTGTTCATCAGGAAGATGTAATTCGTAATTGGTTCATAGAAACGAAGAAAAATCTGTCGAAGAAATCATGTTGATGTGGAAAAGAATAGAGTAGGAATCACACAACTTCTCAAGACCAAAGGTAGGGGGAGTTGGAGCTACCATTCTTGTGGCTCAATTTACTGTAAGAGGTAAAGCACAATTTACTGAAGAGGTGTATTAGTGGCTGATCTACATTATCTCTGATCTCAATCCCATGTAGATTATAATTGTTTCTCTTTCCTCTTAGGTCTCAATAGTGTCTAACCTCCCCAAATTAGTCATTTTGCAAAATAGCATTATTCTTTGTTATGATATAAACATTAATTCATAGTCAATCAATGTGTCTATTAAGTAAAGAAGTGCATGTTTTGTCTTATTTTTTTATACTTTTACAAGTTGTAGTAGAATATGTGGATCCTTTAGATAGTCAACTGCATCTGTTTCTGTATCCAGCAGATGTCAGCATTGGGCCATTTCTGACCACTTACTCTGCCTCCATAATATTTTGAAAAGACCATAAATATTCAGTATGAGATATACTGAGATGTAAAATAGCAGGTGCAGCAAATCTGTGGTGAGGATACATTTAATGGGTGAAGGATTCAATATTCTATCTACTGAGCAAACAACTGTATATAAAAACCCCATCTGTAGCTTTTTTATCCATGTCCATTTTTAAAAATCAATTTATTTTGAAATACCAGTATACTATTTTGTAGAAGATAGCTTTATACAATTAAGTGACAAAATGGATTAAAATCATTGACATAAATGTAAATATTTGAGTAATTTTAGGTTGCATCTGCTAAAATAAAAAAGGGACACAGAAGGGCTTTTTAAAATCTCATCTAATTTCAACCATAAAGTTTTTGGCAAAGGGGTTTTTGAATTACTCTTTTTTCCCTCAATATTAATACTCCATCTACCGGGGAGCCACTTCTGGTTAAGATGCATCCCAGTGAAGCCAAATGTTTTGTTGATCAACATTAAATAGAAGATAATATGTAAAATTTATGCTTTCACAGCATTCTAAAGTTGACATGAGTGTTTTAGATCCCTGACATATGGAACACAAATTTTCTAGGAAGTTGCTCAGTTCTGTGGTTGAGCTAAGAAGTTCAGGCTTTGTGTAAAACAGAAATTAAGAAGTCAAGACATCCTGCTTCCTTGAGAGTAGAGTCTTACTTATTTAGCTTTTGTCAATTCATTGTATGTAAATACAGAGTAACAGAGAGATGAAAGCTGGAAAAAGACAGAGAAATCATTTAGTACAGCACTTTCATAAAGAAACCGATAACCAGAGAGGTCTATGGAATTTGATATGTTAGAGCTATTGTGTGAGCACGAGTCTCCTTGCAGTACTCTAGTTCATTTCAGAAAAAAAAGTACAGAGAACATGTATCAAATTCTACAGTAGACCCCAAGAGGAATTTAAAAAAAATGCCCTTACTTTTAAGGGCTTGGTAGGTATGATAATTGAAGAAATGAAAACATTAATAGAACATCAAAAGATATTTTAGAGTCTAATGATAGAGATAAACTCAGGGTGCAATAGATTTCTAGACAATAAGCAGCACTTTTCTTGAAAACTCTTCCTGGTGCTATGTAACCAAACTAGGGACAGAGCATCATTATTTGTTGAGACAGCACATGGATTAGAAGATAACTTGACTGACACTGCATTTTGACACTTGGGTTTTTCTCTCCCCCTAAGTTGAAGATCAGTCTACTGCAATTTTTCCAAGTGCTCATCTATGCCTGTATCAGTTTCATCTCAGAGATTGGGATTCAGAAGTTTGGGTGACCTAAAAATCACAAAAACAAAAATAAAAAATAACAGCAATTTTGAGGCAGAGCCAAAGAATGAACCACTGAACTAGCCTATACTGAGTCACTCATGTTGCTTCATTTTGAGGCCAACAGCATGAAATTTGTCACTATAAGGAATACAATCTTTGGTCCTATAAGAGACCCAAGTTAGATAGTTCATACAGAAATCAAAACTGTAATTATGACCTCATTATATTTTATTTTAACCCATAAAACCCTGAGGTCACTATGTGTGATGACTGTATCCGATGTGATTAGTTTGAAGCTTTGGTAATTTGTGTATCTGATCATATTAATTTATTAAAGTGATATTCAAAATATGACCTGCAAAATCATTTAGGTGAGTTTCAATAGTCACACAATAAACTGCTATCTGGAAATGATGGTTTAGCAATTTTTTCCCCTACTTTTTTCTGAATGATGGGAAAGAACACCTCTTTTTTATGGGCACTATATAATATTTTCAACCATCTTTTCTCATCTCTTTGGGGCCCTGCAGGGAAATACATTAGGTCATAACTCAGTACTGGAGGAAAATTCTGATGATGAACCTAGCTTGTTCAAAGCCTCTTTGACATTAATCTGCCATATGCAATCATTGTGTGTGAGACTGCAGATCATATTTCAGTTCTGTGTACCAGAACACAAAACCCTATCATACAATTCATCCAAATCATAGGAGAGATATTCCTCTCCAGATAACAAGTGTAGCACTAGGAATATGGATTTATTCCAGTGAATACAATTACCCAGTTTCTCAATTCCTAGCCTACTTGGTGTCTTGGTCAATGGCAAAAACTATCATGCCTTCCCTTGGATTTTTGTGAGCTAGAATGATTCACATCAGTGGGAATAATATGTGCTTGAATAACTGTGTAGTATTTATTTTGGATTAAATAACATTCTAAATAATGCCTTGGGTGTATATTCAACATTCCCTGTTTCTGTATGCAGAGAAGGAAAAGGAGTTGAGACTAGGGGTTGTGAAGGTTCAGTTCTTCAGAGATTGAGCACAAGATTTGTTACTCTTCATTTGTAGTGGTTTTAAAAAGGAAAGTCAAGTTTGCATCTGAATTCTCTCATATTAGAATTAACTTTTTCATATTTAATTCATACATTAAAAAATATAAAACATAGGTTTTCTGTATTAAGATCTTCATTTTCCCTTTCAAAGATTAATCATTTTAGCATGTTTGATAATGTTGTTTCATTACTCTTGATACTTTAACTTGTTTTATCAATCATATGCCATTTGTCCACACTCTTTTGTGTCATGTAACTAAGACATTTTCTTTTGGCATGGAGACCCAGGAAATAGGACAGGATATTGAAGAAAGTGTATTTGTTTCTTCCCCATGAGTATTCTAGAAATCTGATCTTTTTACTTGAGGTCATGCATTTTGGGTTTAGGAATACATTTTGATCACTATACCAAAGACTATCCTACATAGATCAGTATTGATTATGAGGCTGATTAAAATGATTGGCTCTCATGGACCATAATCTCATGAAGAGAATGCACATTTAGGATTCAGTTGACACTTTGCTATTTAGAGAAACAAATATCCTGGTATCCAGCAGCCATTATATAATATCTAAGGAGTTCTATCAACTTTTTCCATTATACCAAATTAGTCTCAGAAGGTTTTAGTGCACTGGTATTAACTGAGAAATGTGTGTGTGTGTGTGTGTGTGTGTGTGTGTGTGTGTGTGTGTGTGTGTTTTATAGGTGACATTATTTGAATTTTATTCATCATAAACATGAGAGTGATCTGCATACCTTTTAATCCAGGGTTAGTTTTTTTGTTTTTTTTTTTGTTTGATTTTCCCTGCAGATTGCCTGTCAGTGCTTCAAAAACATCAACAACTGATAGATTTCTATACAGCTGCCTGGGCAGCTGTGGTAATGAAATGTGAATGTGCTTTCACAATATCTGAAGACTTCTGCTTGAGATTATAAGCAGAAAGAAAGAGCAGCATTTTAAGAAGCTGTTGGCATATTCTTTAAATGTTGTACTGAAAATGATGAAACTTGAAATAATTTATCATTCTAGGGCTGCTTTAGCTTTATGAGGTCTAACAACAAGATAGCCTCCCATTAAAATCCTTTGTGTGTGTCTCTCTCTTTAGGGCTCATTATAACAGAAGTCGGGATATCTGGCGCTCAAAGTCAGCACAGTAATAAGCACCAAAGGGTTGTTCTCAAAGAAATGAATTACAATTCTGTATGAGTGAAACATTGGAGAAAAGAAAAAGACTTTTTTATATATGTACCCATGTATATGCATGTCTTATGTGCATATACTCATGATTTTACAGTGATTGAGAGATTATTTCCTATAATTTGAATTAGGCAGGTTGTGTCTCCACTGAGTATGAATATTGTAGGTATTTTCTGTGTTTATTTTAATCTGAGCATGAAATAATTATTCCCTAAAAGAAAGATTTAGGGTCTACATAAAATTATCATCATTAAAGTTCTGTTTTGTTATTATTTTCCTGAAAAATCAAGCAGGTGATTTTATTTTTTAAATTGAAAATTAACAATTGCTGGTCACCCAAAGCAGGTCAAGTGATAAATAATGTTTAGAGGTACAAATTTCACAGGCTGACTCTTCTCAAGCCTGAGGCAGCCCTGTGTGTGGATTGCTTTCAGACCCCAGATAGGGAACAAGCTAGAGGCCCAAATGTCACTTCAGGAAAAATATAATATATTCCAGAGTTAGTCATTTGGGGTCCTAAGACTGCCAAGAACACGCCACATCAGTTGGCATGCAGAATAGTTCAGCTTGGAATAGACATACGGAAGAGCACTTGTATCTCACCAGGAACAAAAGGAGATGGCTCTTATTAATATTAAAAATATATACAATGCACACATTTTAGAGACTATAACTGGAGTGTTGAGCTAATGACATATTTATTAAGAACTATAATGATAGGCACTAAGTCTGCTTCACCTGGAATGACTAAAACCCTTTGAAGTGAACTTCTTCACATCTTAAAACCATAAACTTCTATAGGAACTTGTGCATCAAAATTCAAACAAGCTGGGACACTTCCATACTGGAGTGAGACTTGTCAGGAAAATATCTCCTTAAGTACATCCAGAAAACAGCTTAATATTCATATATCTTGCATCAACTTATCATAGAAGGCCACCTGACTAATCATGCACCTGCATTATTGAAAGGGGGTGGCCAAAAGCCCATGGTGTTGACAGAGTCAGTAGTGAGAGGCCCGGTGGCAGCAGTGGTGTCCACACAGCTGTGACTGGTGCAGGAGCAGGGAGTGGGTCGCAGAAGGGTTGAACTTGGTGGACACGTGTCTCTGGAATGACTACGCAGAGATTGGGAGGACCCATGCCCTGCCACTCCTGATGCAGGAGGCCCCTGTCCCCACCCTTAGAGCAGGGAAGTTTATTCCCAGCATGCCAAATTTTAACCTCTACCAGCTACACAGCCTTACCTACAGACCCTTATCTCTTCGTCACTATGATTGGGTGAGCTCTGCCTACTCTCTGGTGGGCGGGTGTGGAACTGATGCACCAGGAGCTCATAATGGCCAACTTGGCAGTCCCAAAAAGTCTGCCACTAGTCTGCATGGTTTTCTGGGGCCTCCCTGTATGCCTCAGCTGGCTGAAGAACAGTCAAAACACCAGCACTCTTCTCCTCTGCCTCCCCCCCAAAACAATGACTGCTCGGTGGACATGTAACTGATATACCTGGGGCAGAGGCAGCCAGTTTGGTATTTCCAAAAGGCACCCTCTTCTCTCTCTCCCAGATTCCCAGGGCTTTCCTGAGCTCTTAGCATAGTATAGCTGGGTGAGCACCCCACTATGAGGTGGGTGGTGTTGAGCTGACACACTTGGGACTGTTGGCAGCTAGTTTGGTGATCCCAAAAGTACCATCCTCTCTGCTATCTGGGCTTGGCAGGCATCTAGAACACCCTAAAATATTATGAAATCTGCAGCTTCTTATTGTATCTGTTTGCAGCCCAAGCCCACAGCCCTAGGCCACTCTGCTCATGCCAGAGCTTCATGAAAAAGGAACAACCAGTGAAATGTGCTGAGATCAAAACTGGGCTGCAACTGAAGACTCAGTTGTAGTTTGGAGCTTCTGGGAGAGTACCATTTGGGGCCACCTTGACCAGCATTAGCCAGATGTTAAATGCAGCTCCCTCCCTCGGTTCAAGTAGCTGCAGCATTAGTAATCTACTGCCTCTACCCTCCCCACCCCCTACATCTGAGAGCCTCACTTATTGACTGGGTTCTTGAATCACCACCCTGCAGTGGCTTCTGAGCATGAGTCATCCTGATTGGTAATGAAGCTTCAACCAATGCTACAATAGAAAGCATAGCATTCAAGACCAACACCGTGGAAAATACCCTATGACCCACAATTCTTATGCATGACCATTTCAGCAGGACTAGAAAGGAGAGCATCTAGATGAATGCAGAGAAATAATCGCAAAACACCAACAAAAATGAGGAGGCAAAGGAATTTACCCCAATTGATAGATCAGGACAAAATCTTGGGGAAAATTTCTCATACAACAGAATTAACTGAAATAGAAGATTTCAGGTCAAGTATTAGTGATTCCTACTAAAATTAGGAGAACAATGAACAAAACAAGAAATATAAAAAGGACAGAGAGAATATGAAAAAGCACCAAAATGAAATCACAGAGGTAAAGATGCAATTGTTGAAGAAAAATATAATAAAGGGACTCACCAGTAAACTAGATGAGTTCGAGGTAGAAATTAGTGAAACAAAAGAGAGGGTAATGGAAATATGCTATGACAATCATTTTCCAAATAGATTCTCATCTTTCAAACTCCACACACACACTATATACTCCGTGCATGGCCCTTACTGCATTGCATTGTATGCACTTGGTGCCTGTTTGCTTTCTAGCACTTACCACATACTGTATACATTTGGTGCCTTTTTGTCTTCTTGGCTATTATTGATGGGAGCTCTTTTAGTCCTGCTTCAGTAGTTTTCACTAATCCTGCAGATTCTTCCATGACTCGAGGGCTTACCAAAAAGAACTGCCTGAGAAATGCTTAAGCAATCTTACCTGTGTCCTACAACAGTATGCAAGGAGAGTGTGCTCTCAGGACTCTTAAGCCTTGGCACTGGGTTTAGTGTCCAGTGTATGTGTGAGTGTTCTCAGAACTTGCCTTTATTTCTTGCTCAGAAACCACTGCTCCTGCCATAGTCAGTTCACCCCATTCTCTCTGGATTTGATTTTCATGATAATTATCTATTTACCTTTTCTTCTGTCTCATCAGTGGGGCGAAGCAGTGGCTAGACTGTAACTTGCAGGGATCTGGAATCCCTTGAAGCTGGTATAATTAGTTTGTTCTCAGAGATAGCTGGTGATTCTCAGTCTTTAAGTTTATCACTGTAAATTCCTGAGGACAGGCATGGAGGGCAATTCATCTTTGTGTCCCTAGTTCCTAGAGGATTTGTCATCTGAATGAGTGGATGGGACTTCATAGTTGCTGTGAGATTTTCTTACTACCTTGAGCCTCTAGAATTTGAACCTCATGCTACAAGATGCTAAGCCTTAGTTGTGTTCCCTTTCTGACCAAACTAACATCTAAAAGATAAGACACATTAATTCTATCCTTCCTTAGCCAGTATTTAGATTTATGGCAATAAAAAAAGTACGTTAATTCTTTGAGACATTTACTTTATAAAATAAGAAGTATGGTTCCCTATACTTAAAATTAGAGGAATTATTGACTTACCAAATGCTTATCTAGAATTAGCTATGTACTATGCATACCTGCGATCTTTTATTCTTTTTGAAACATGATCAGCCTCCATACATATTCGATCCTTTCAGCAACACAAAGAAGAAAGTGAAGCAACTATTAGAAACTCAAGTGGCAGGTTAAAAAAAAAAAGACACAAGGAAGTGGTGTGATTTATCACAATCTTACACATATTTAGTTACACAGTCTCTTCATGTTTAATATATAGACAAAACATGCAGAACATTTCTCCATTTCTAAATGTGTGCTGGGAACTGTTCTATGTGTGAAATATGTACTAATTTATTATATCTTCATAATACCCCTTAAATGGAGGATGATAGACTGAAATAGTGGCCTGATTTTTTACTTCTCCCTATCTGGTTCTCTACCACATCCTTGCCTATAGCCTCAATATGGGAGAATTCTCTAACCCCTTGACTTAGCCATGTGACCTACTTTGGCCAATTTACATGTGGGCCAGGGACCTGAAGAGGCCTTGTGCATTTCAACTCTTCCTCCTGTACCTCTGCAGTGACCACAAGAGAAACCGCCTTGATATGCAAGGAGGAAAGAGGTTCCATACACAGTTGTCCCAACTGATTTATAGACCTGCAGTGAGAAGCAGAGTTGGATATTAATCTATGTAGGTTTATGGGAATGATTGTTCTTGAAGTCACCAAGCTTAACAGTGATTTGTTAAGGAGCATGACTGTAACAATGCCTCAGTAAGCTAGGATCTAGGATTCAACCTCAGGCAATCTGTCTCCATAGCCGAAGTTCTTTAATCTCATATATTGCTTCTCTAGTATTTTAATGGCATTATTTTTTAAAACAATTTAATAATTCAGGTATTCTTTATTGAAAAGGAAAGCAGAAAGGCAGTGTGGTATAGAAAGTACACAAGGAATACGAAGCCAGATGTTCCCAGATTAAAATCTCAGCTCTACCACTTTCACCACTTTCTAGCTCTATGGTTTTGTGTCAATTATCTGATTACTATAAATTTCAGTTTCCTCAGAAGAATCATAATAGTACTCACTTTAATATAAATATTCATTACATAATTCCATCCACTAAGCAACTCTTCTGTGCTAGATACTGTTCTGGGCACATGTAATACTGAGTGAATAAGACTGATTCAAATTATTTATGATCTAGAAGCAAAAACAGTATAGAGATGATGGAAATATAACTATGAGGTACAGAGCAGGTAAGTGTAGATAATGGGGGACCTAACCTTCTGTGTTAGTGTTCTTTAGATAAACAGGACCAGTAGGATATATATTATCCTATTTCTTTTAAGGTTTATTATAAGACATTGGTTCACAAGATTATGGAGGCTGAGAAGTCCAAGATCTGCTATCAGTAAGCTGGAGGCCCAGGATACCTGATGTTATGGTTCTGGACTGAGCTCATAGGCCTGAGAAATAGGAGAACCAATAGTATAAATTCCACATTGAGTCTGAGTTTGAAGATGGAAAAACCAAAGTCCCAGCTCAAAGATAGGCAGAGCCCTAATCCCCCCTTACTCAGCTTTTTTTGTTCTGTTCATGCCTTCAACAGATTCAGTGAGACCCACCCACGTGTGTGTATGGGCAATGTGCTTTAGTCAGTCAGTCTACTGATTCCAAATTAATCTTATTAAGAAAACTCTTAGAGACATGCCCAGAACAAAGTTTAAGCAAATATCTGGGCATACCTTGACTTGGTCAAGTTTTTTCCTAAATTATGTCTATTGAGGTAACATTGATTTACAGCACTATATATGTTTTAGGGGCATAGGCTCACACGTCAATGAATGTATGTTATGACACCACATTTACCACCAAATCCCTAGTAATCCTCCACCAAATCCATTTTTTTCCCCATCAAGTTGACACATAAAATCAACCAAACGTGATTTGGGGGCTGGTGGTAAAGGATGGCTTCTTAGAGGAGGTGGCATTTATACTGAATCTTGTTTAAGACTTGTTGTCTAAAGTATTAGCGTAACATGCATGAGATGCTCATCATCCATCCATCCTTCAAAGGTCAGAGGAACAAATATTACTTTCTTGTCCCAGCAAGAACTTTCGAGCCATGAAGCATGGGAGGTTTTTCTTTTTCCTAATGTACTGAACTAAAGAAATGTTGACATTTGTGCCGATGATAAGGGTCATTGGCATGGTTCATTTGTAATTGCACAACAGAATTCTACCTCCAAGTAGAATGCTTTTTGATGGTGTTTTAAAATCTCCAATTACTTTTTACTTATGAGGTGAATTTACCGTGAGTTATCTTGCAAAGTAATTTAACCTGACAAGACACACCATACAAAACATTCACAGACACAGTTTTGTTTCTCCCTTGAGAAGAAGCTGTTAGAGTAGAGTGGTAATCGCTGTAACATGATCAGCATGGGGGAGATTGATCACACCTAGGAAAGTGACCTCTTGGAGGTTCTTTGCAACAGGCACACCTTTCCTGTTGATTGATTACACATCAGGGTGACCATCCCTGGATGGAAAAACCCAGTATGGTCCTTACCTTCTGCTGGCATGTGCACTTTTTTTGTTGTTAGGGTTCATGCAAGATTGATGTGCACAGCTATAGTGTAAGGTCCCAAATATTCATGCCATGAAAAGCCAGCTGGTTTTGAAAAGAAAGAGAAAGAAAGGATTTATTATACATGGGTATAAATACAATAAGCCCAATTTAAAATGGTGATTAAATCTTAATAAACCCATGGAGGAATGTTCTTTTTAGAAGTGCTGAGAAGGGGATTAAGATGTATTCATAGAAGCAAAGCCACTTCTCCCGTCCCCAACATGCCTTAGGATTAGTGGTGTATGGGTAGTTTTCACTTCTTGGTTTTTATTCCAGATCATTGCTCTTTCACTCTCATATAAAATTTCTGTTCGTTAAGGCTCAGTCCATCCTCCACCCCAAACAGTCAACGTAATTATCCGACCAACTGGTTACTTCCTCTCATTTCTTGAAGAAGTTGGCACTTTTATAACTTTTTCTTCATCCCATTTTTCTCCACCTTCCTGAGTAATTTCAATATGTGCAAAGGTAGTATATTCAAATTTTTCTGTGTCTTCACCTCAAATTCAGAGATCTTTATCCTTATTAACTCACTCCCTCAAGCATCTCATGACTTACCTGCTTGTCATCATCTGGATCTGTCTCAATTCTGAAACACTAAAACATTTTAATGTCTGACTCTATCTTCTTATCTTTTCTTCTTCCTTTGTTAGTGTCACTAGATTTGTCCCTAAGTTATAAGGACCTCTATTCCTTGACCATTTAACTTTTCCTCTGTTGACAACCTGTCTTTGTCTGTTCCTTATCCAGTCTAAATTCTATTCTCTATCACTTCCCCAAAAGTGGGTTTTTTTCTATTTTCCTCAGATTTCTTCCTCTGTTTTCTTATGTCTCAGCCATCTGGAAATCCTCGGCTTTAGATAAACCTTTTATTTTTATACCTATCACACTACTGTGAAAACTAATACAATTTAATTGCAATTAATGTCAATTAATTCCATGATTTCCAACCTCAAATGAATCAATTCCATCTAAACAGAACTCATTAAAACTATGTCAAAGTTATACCACCTCACCTAAAAGGTTATTGCATCCAACAGTTCTTGTTTTCCACTATCTTAGCGAAAGTGAAACTTCAAATCTTACTTTAAATCTCGTCCTCCATGATTTCTTACACTTTCCCTCACAGCACTGTTTGGTTATCCCGTACATTCAGTTTCTTACACCAGAAACCCGATTCTCATCTTTGACTCTTCATTATTCCTATTTTTCCACATTAGACAAACAGTAAGACCTATCAAAATTCCCTCCTAAATATTTCTCAAATTCATCTCTTTTTCTTTATCCTACTGCCACTGGGTAACTGTTATAGCCCTTTTATAACCAGCCATTTGGCCTCCATTTGTACCTCAATCCAATCTGTTCTTCGTATCTCAGCCAGAGTGATTTTTCCAAATGCCAACATGAATCTGTGACTTCACAGCTTAGTCTTTCCATGTTCATGTCGCCTATAAAATTAATTTCAAAGTCTGTCAGATAGAAAATCTTTCATTACCTTATAAACTTACGTCTTGATTTATTTTTCATCAATTGTGTCCCACCACAGCATGAAAACGAACCTATGAATTAACTAAATTTCCATAAATTTGACATAGTTGATTTTACCTCATGATCATCGACTTGCTATAGTTTTTATCTTTCTTTAATCTTGTTATTTACTCTACTTCAGGTTTCAGCTTTTATCTCCACTATGGCTTTTAACTTGACCCTCCCTTCAAGATGAATTAGATATCCCTCTCATGTTTTTCAATTGCATCTTGTATTTTCTCCATTTTAGTTCTTATCACACTGTATTACAATTGTTTTTCTGTGCTTTCTCACACTAGATGATGAGTTTCTCAAGGGCAGGGGTTGTCTTTTTCTCTTGGCTATTCTCTCAGCTATTGGGTTTGGCACAAACTAGAGGCTCAATAAATATTAGTTGACAGATAAATTCCAGTACGGTAACAAGGATAAATTCCATGTTATGGTGTTTCTCTGTACTAGGTATAGAGAGGCATAAATGGTGGGGACCACTAGTAGCCAGCAGCGACTTGCAGAAATAAACAGGAAATGTGGGCAGCTTATTCACCTCTGCATGGAAGAAAATCAAGAAGTACAGAAAATTTGAATTCATCTTCATTTGAATATCATCTTTATTTTTGGGAGTTTGAAGGGCTTCTGATTTCTGATATTCCCTGACATTCATATCCATACGTCTATCTTTGATATGAATGGGATAATCCTTTAAAATTTTTTTTTTTTTTGTAGGGGTGAGGAGAGAGTATGGGGAGGATAAAGGAAGACAGTCTCTTGTTTTTTTTGAACCATTTCAAGCCAGAAAAATCTTCAAACACCATCCAAAGATGTAGTATTTTGTTTTTGTGCCAGGTGGTTAGGCTTTATTCAACAGTAACATTTTGTTAGAAATGTACCATCACAGATAATTTCCAGGAAATGGATTACATGGAAAAGGAATTTTCAAATACCGAGGTCTCTATTTATATTGGTTGGATAAAATAGCAAGAGTCTAGTAGGTCTAAAGGGACCACTTAAAATTCTGTATTGCAAATAGTGTTGTTAAAGACAACTTTTAGGACTCTCATAATTCTGGGTTGCACCCACTCACCACTACTTTTAGTCATGTTTTAGGGAGAGGTTTGACAATTGAGTAGTAATGAGGTTTAGTGTACATTTTATTTAACCTTCTATCAGGTAGGCCAATTAAAATGTTACATCTGAAAAAGCACATATTCTGATTTCTGCCTAGGGATGTAATACATTAACTTACATTTGGGCATGCTTTTGCTTTAAACCCTTCAATTAATGACATCTTCCAATTCATTCTCTTAGCTGGTTATCTCTCTTCCTCAAGGCCCAATGATAATAAACCCCAAACTATGGATTTGATCCCAAAAAAGGCAGCTGGTATCTGCTGAACAGAACATGAAAGATATGCCTTGCCCATGTCCACACTTTATCTAGTCCTTTTGCAATTGTGGTTAAAAAAGCAAAAGGGAAAATGGATTTTTTTTTTTCTTAGTAACTACAGTTTCCTTAGAATTCCAGGGTAAGGTGGACAAAAATGAACAAGTCTGGCTCATAGAATTCTAGGGAACTTGATTATCACCATATGACACCAGGATCATAAAAGATATAAGATAACAAGTTTAATTCTAAGTCAGTGCTTCCCCTTATATTTCAATAATTTATTTAAACAGAAAAGTATAAATTAATCCATGATAAATCAATGTAAAAATACAAATTGAGCAATTATAGGAGTATATATGGACACACAGAGAGGAAGCTGAACATAATCTGTCTTCTATATAGTACATATTGTTATTATTGAGATACAATTATGCCAGGCCTGAAATCATGTCAGTCTAAGAGCTATAAATTCTATCATCTAATTATTCGGCAGGTTTTGGTTCTGATCTTCAATTCTGGCCCTGTATTCATATGTTTAGACTGCTGTAAAAAATATAAAACTATACCATAGACCACTTGACTTAAGCACAGCAATTTATTTTCTTATAATTCTGAAGGATGGAAACTCTAAGATCACGTTTCTAGCAGAGTTTGCTTTCTGGTGAGGGCTTTATTCCTGGCTTGAAGATGGCTGCTTTTGTCCTCATGTCACCTTGTCTTTGAAAACACCAGGAGAAAGATATTTCTCTCTTTGCCTCTTCTTATAAGGTAACCAATTCTATTAAGTTGGGGTCCTAGTCATATGATCTCATTTAACATTAACTTTTCCCTAAAGACATTGTCTCTAAATAGAGTCACACTGGAGGTTTGGGCCTCAACATATAGACTTGGGGGGTGGAGGGAGGAAAGGACACAATTCAGTACATAGCAGGCCTTAAGAAAGACTAAGAGAGATTTTATAAGAAATTTTTTTAATTAAGTTAATATTGGTTCACACCATTATTTGTGTTTTAAAGTTATAAGATCTCAATCTTCAGGTGTTGTTACTATACCACATTTATCACCAAAGCACCATAGTCCATCTCCGTAGTCCTTTGTGCTCCCTTTCCACTTTGTTCTTGCTTGTTCCTCTTCCTCTTCCACACTGGTAGCTTCACA
This sequence comes from Scalopus aquaticus, assembly GCA_004024925.1. Taxonomy (NCBI): domain Eukaryota; kingdom Metazoa; phylum Chordata; class Mammalia; order Eulipotyphla; family Talpidae; genus Scalopus; species Scalopus aquaticus. The sequence goes on along the minus strand of PVIJ01002439.1, from coordinate 94,362 downwards.
TTTATAATCAGTTTTCTGGGGTTTGTTGTTAGCCTGCTTTATCTGACTCTTTGTTTTTTATCTCTCTATTCCACATGTAAGTGATAACATCTGGTATTTATCTTTCCCTTCTGATTTATTTTGCTTAGCATTATACTCTCCAGTTTCACCCATGTTGCCACATATGGAAAGCAGTTATCTTTTTTGATAGCTGAGTAATATTCCATCAAATATGTATGTAATATCTTCCCGATCTACTCATCCATATTTGGGCATCTAGGTTGTTTCCATTGTTTGGCTATTGTAAATAGTGCTACAATGAGCACAGGAGTGTATGTTTATGTTTACCTTTAAGTTTATATTTCTATATTCTTTTTTAAAATATTTATTTTATCGAACTAGGGTGTAGGCCACAGTAGTGGGGGGTAAGAGGATTCACCAGAGACCAGAGTGGGGAGCAGAACAGGTGGATTTACTAAGGGTAGCAGCAGGTGAGACAGGAGAGGTGTTCTGCAGCACGATATGTGGGTTAGCTACCTGGCAAGGGATCGAACTCAGGCCATAGCAGTGATAGTGCTGAAACTTAATCCCTAGACCACCAAGGAGGCCCTGTTTCTGCATTCTTCAGCTAGGCACCTAGGAGTGGAAATGCTGGTCTGCAGAGTAGATCCAATTTTAGTATTTTGAGAAACTTCCATATTGTTTTCCACAGGGACTGGAAAAATCTACATTCCTACAATAGTATAAGAGGTTTCCTTTTTCTTAACATTCTTGCCAACGCTTGTTTTTTTCTTGTCTTTTTGATATGGGCCATTCTCATAGGTATGAGGTAGTATCTCATTGTGGTTTTGATTTACATTTCCATGATGATGAGAGATGATGAACTTTTTTTTTTCATATGCCTGTTGGCCATATGTATGTCTTCTTTGGTTTAGCTCTTTTGCCTATTTTTTGATTGGGTTATTTGTTTTGATTATATTGAATTTTATGAATTCTTTTTAGATCTTGGATATCAGCCTTTGTTGAATGTATAGTGAGCAAATGTGCATCCTATACACAGTAATAGAACCATGAATGAAGAGGATGGAAATCATATAAACCCACTGATTTTGTTACTGAGCAGTTGAAATTAGAATCCCTAGTTCAACCAAACCAAATTGTAAAAAAAAAAAAAAAAAAAAAAAGAAGAAGGCAATATAATTGCTGAAACAAGAGAATATTGTGTGATGAACATGCAGATGCACCATTGGTTCTTACTTTAAGGAAGGACTTGTTACTGAGCTGCAGGGAGGAGCCTGAGCAGACAGACTGCAGTGGTCATCCTCGCAGGCACCGATTCAGCTGCAGAGAGCCCCTTCACCAAGGCTACACCTTTCAAAGTATCCAAAGACATTAGTAGGAGGAGCACTGAAAGGTTGCTATTCCATACAGACAGTGACAGACACACAAGTGTGTCTGCAGAGTTCCCCTTGGGGTTGGTGGAGACTCTCATTAGGCCCATAGCCCTTCCTTCTCCATTCCCATAGTGTAAATGCCTTGTACACTATAGGCCATCTGAGACTGCCTCCTGAAGAAGCTAACCTGCAACTGGTTATGCCCCAGTTTCACAGGACTCATCTGTTTAGAATCATTTGTGAAGGATGATTGAATGCAAATGAATGAGATTATCGTTATGTATACAGACAACTTTATAGCTTAATTCATTTTACTTATCACTATTTCCAATGATTTGTGTGTTTCTTTTTTTAGTGTATAGATGTATGTACATTTAATTTATATATATGTTTATATTTTTCACTAAATCAGTCTTTTTTCCATGTCAGTATATACGTAGTTTCTCTGTATAAAGACCATTTGATTTTTTCTGATAAAGCTGTTTAATTAGAAAAAAACACAATATAATGACTTTACTTCAAATATTTACTTTTGTTATACCATTTCTAATACAGAATTCATCTTCATATTTCACCAATTGTCTCAAAAATATCTTTTTTTATTCATGATCCAATCAGAAGTTATGTACTAAATTTAGTTTTATGTTTTCTTTAGTATTCTTTTTTCTTTGTCTTTTATAGTATCACCAGTTTTGAAGAGTCCAGGCCAGTTCTGTTACAATGATTATCAATTTGGATTTGCTTGAATTCTCCTTAATTAATATTACATAGATAATGTATCTTTCAAGGTATATTATCTAGTTATATTATTTTAATTTGTCCCACTGTGATGTTAGAGTCCACTAGACTTCCCTTGTAAAGGTCCTTTTTGGGGAAACAAATTTTAATAAATCACAGTCTTATATAGATTAAAACTCTTTTCCTCTAAACAATTTACTTTTATACTTTAGCTTATTTCCCAAACCATACGAACCCACATCCAGTGACAAATGGTAGAGATGTTATCAAAAGATTTGGGGGAAATGGACTTATAAATATGACATTCATTCTCAACTCAGAAATACTTGTCCTTAGAAGTACTGTCTAGTAATCTTATCTTCTTATTGTGGCCTTTATCATTTTCTGATGTGAAGTGTCTATCCAAAAATACTTGGGAAATTTCCCTCATGGACCTGAGCATCCCTAACCTCTTTTCACCTAAGATTATTGCTTGTATCTGTATGTGTCCTCCCCAATGTCCAGTAAAACTAAAGTATATCATATGAACATCAACATTACGTAAGTCCTATATAGCAAAGAGAGGTAGAGTGAAGGTAAGCCTTAAAAGATGAAGTACAGTGTAATGCAGATTGTCACCAGATAGACTTCTCCAAAGTTAGAAAAGTGAGAGATACTGGTGATAATGTTGAAAAGGGCAAAGAAAAAAAAAAGGAAGTTAGCACAAATTAAAGCAACAACTCCACATTTCTGTGAATAGCTCATTGCACTTGCAGTGAAATATTTCTTTTTTAACATATGAATTAGCTAGTTTGGGTTTAAAATTCTTACTCCTCCTTTTTATCACTACTTGATCCTGGGCAAGGTATTTAATCTGCCTAAGCTCATTTGTCTCCTCTACTAAATGAGGTAACACCTATGTTGGATAATTTGTATAAAGATTAGAAATTCTGTATTTTCAATTCCTAATTCCAGTAGGTATTAAATAAGTGGGTATGCTTTTGTAACTGTTACTAAAGAACTTTTCCACAGAGCTTTACAGGCTAAAGGCGACATTCATATTAGACATTATCTTACTTGGTTCTTGAAAAAAATATTTACAGATCAGTAGAGGGTCTGCAAGATTAGCAAAATTAGCAACTTGCCAAGTGACATGTTGATAAAACATTAAAACACCTAGTATTCAAACCCAAGTTTTTAAAACTTTAACTAGGGTTCTGAATATTAACTACTACTTAACTAGGATCCCTTTCACTAACTATGTTAAATTGAGTGTGAAGAAATAGTTCCATCTCCCTATCAGAACAAAAAGTCATGTTTAATGTTTCTGAAGTAGATGAAAAAATAGCAGTCACATAGTTTATGCAATATTGATCATAATGAAAGAAAAATGTCAGCTCCAAATCAAGAAAGCAAACCAATGAACAAAATTGAAAGAAACAATGTGTTTTAGAAACAAAACAATTATCTCAACATTTCCTCATAGAAGATATCATCCCCAAATATATGTCTAAGGACCAAACCCCTGTTCTTTGGTCTTTTTTAAAAGCTACAAGAAGATGGGTTTTTGGAACATGATTATTAGATATTCTAACACTGTTTGGCAGGAATCCGTGCTTATTATAAAGTATTCATTCTAGTTGGTGTTGTGGACATGGGTTTATATTCAGATGAGTTAATTAACTAACTATGTGACTAATCAACTTATAATAAAATAAGAAACTGTCACTATATAAAATGGCATATGTGTACATGATCTTTACATCTAGTGAAAAACAGATAAATAAATATGTAGATAAATCAAATAAATATTTATTGAGCTCCTACTATATATGCCCTCCTACTACATATGCTTTGAACTATGCTAGACCCTGTAGATTAATAGCAACAAGGAGAGATACAGTTAGTGTTACAATTTGTTGGACAAAACGCAATGAAAATATATCATGTAATGTACACTAAGAAGCTCAACAAAACCTAGTTTGTGATGTAGAACACACACACAAACACACACACACACACACACACACACACACACACACACACACACACACACAAGAAACCCACATGATTTCAGGATTCCAGAGAATAAACTAGGGCCCTACTTCTTTTTCTGCAAAGATCTTGGGGTCAGTAAGAATCATGTACCTATAGAACAACTAGAAAAATTTCTGTTAGCCTTGTTCAACCACTGGGATGAGCTTTGACTTTGGATACTTCTCTGTCTGTTGTCATGTATCTGTGGATTTGGAGCTGGCTTCCTGTAGGATCTGCAGAAATGATATCCACTCAAATATGAGGCTCTTGCTCTTAGTCCAGGGACTTGTTCTTTGATAATACTTTGGAAAGAGTTCTAACAAATTGCATGCTACAGACATTGCAGGATAAACTGATGATTATTGTTGTTACTATTATCATCATTATTATTGCCACTAAGTTTTTAGTTGTCATTCAATTATCTTTCTCACAGAAAAACGATGATGTAGAGGTTTAGGTGCTCATAGCAAATTAAACTGATGTTCAGAGATCATCAAGATCTCTGACGAGGTAATCACTTTAGTATAACATTTTTTTTTCTGATTATGTGCTTTGTTAAGCAGTAAAAATCTTAGGATTGCTGCATGGAAGCTCTTTTTGGTTTACAAAGTGTTTCATAATTTGGTTCATCTTACAACAACCCCACAAAATTGATGGGTAGTCCTGACCATTTTCTCAGAGGTGGGAAACAGAAATGGCAAGTTTATTTAGTTTGTTCAAGATCACATGTATAATAAAGCCTGAGCTTAGGTGGAAACCAGTTTTTTGCTTTTTTCACTCCAGCATGCCAACTCCTTGTTGTGCCATCCAAGATATTATGGTGCCTTTTCTTGTGCTCTCTTCGCCTCCTCCCCATCCCTTCTCTTCCTGCCCCTTATTTTCCTCTCTCACATAATTCTCCATTCTCTTCTTTGTTTTGTCTTCCTTTTATTTTCCTTTTTCTCCTGCCCTCTTTTTTATTCTCCTGCTTGAAATTTATAACTAGACTATGATGTTGACAAGTTGAAGAGATACCTCCCTGATCAAACTGCTCCTACTTTAGTGGTTTGAACTGGCAGAGTTATAATTTTCAAAGGAACACATAGCATGGATTGTATTTGTTATAAAATCTTAAACCAGGACATGTAGAATATCTGGATTGGATGGAGCTACTGGTTCTTCTACTGAGGAGTTGATCTTCCCTAGGCCTAAATTTCAAGCTTAAGAGGGATAGGGAGATAAAAGCCAAGAAAGCAAGAAGCCTCTTCCACAGGAAGACTGCAAGAGAGAAGTAAAATGGGTTTTATAAATTGGCAGCTTTTACAAACAGTTCCAATGTTTTCTATCTGTTGCTCCCCAATTCTGGGAGGGTCAGAACAAAACAATGCTAAATAGAAAAATCTGTATGAAGGTAACAAAAACAATGTGTCACTAGTGTCTTCATTATTGTTGTTGCTTTGTAATTAGTCATAGAAGGTTATCTAAGAAGTGGGAGATTAAACAGAAATTATCCTAAACACCAGATTTCAATGCTTCTTTCCTAAACAAGCGGTAACAAAGTTCACATTTACCTGCCTATATTGTTTCTGCCTCTTTAAAATAAAACACTTGTTGAAATTTATACTTGACTTTATTTTTGGAGATAACTGGAGCATGCCATCACTTGAGTAACATGCAGAACATTTAGTCCCCATCTCTCCAGAGCTCCAGAATTGTCCCTTTTGGAGTTTGCAGCTCATCTACCCATCTGTGCATTTGGTCCCCAGAGACGAATATAAAGCCAAAACACATGAAAGTCTATGGGAGTCTTTGGGTTTTTGAAGAATAAAACCACTGGACCTGGAATGAGGAAAATTCTGAATTCTGGGCCCAATTGTGTTTTTAGTGCTCTGTGACCTTGGAGGAAAAACTACTTAATTTTTCTGCAATTTTCTTAACTGTGAAATAGAGACTGTACAAGAACAAAATCCTATGAGTTTAAGATATTGTAGGAATAGTTTGTGTTTCCAAAGCCCTAAAACACTGAAGAAAATGTGGTAGGCCACTTGGTAGAAGGAAATCACTTTCTGGTTTATCATTCACTGACTTTTACAATAACATTATAACAGAACAGATGTTTTTGATGTTTAATGAATGACTGATATAAATTGCCATAATAATACTGCTTTACTGTTTTCATCCTGGTTCATTAGCTATCATTAAAGACATCATGTGACTTGTACTTTGCATGTGCTGTGATGTAATCATCTAGAAGCTATATCCCTTCCTCTACCAAAGGATCCCCAAGTCTACCATTTGAATCAATGGAGGTGTGAAATTCATTTCCAGATCATCTCTTTAGGAGATAAGAAGGTCATTGGCTCTCATCAAGGATTTGGATGAGGAAAACAAGATACTGGAATAGAACAAGTAAGAGAGAAGTCAATTCCCACTGCTCCCTGAAGTTTAAATAGTTCCCCTGTGGTTTCAAGTTCAGTTCTGTTCTGCTTTTAATTTAAAACCATTCTCTACCAGGCAACTGATTTTTGCTAGTCTCTTGGGTGATTTTCTAAGACAGATTTCACTGTATTCTACCCCTGTGTGTGCACTTAGCTCCCATTAGCAGTAATGGGTGTTATGCATGTATAGCTCCCATTAACAATAATGGAAATTATGCGTGTGCATCCAGAGGAAAGTATGTTCCCAATGTTGGAAAATTTTCAGGAGGAAAAGTACTCCTTATGCAGTATTTGGCTTTTGTTTTAGACTTTCTATTGTGGTGACGATTTGTGCTGCAGAGAATGAACACTGTGTGAAAGACTGCCAGCCTCCCCATGCACAATCTGTACAGTATTTTAAAAATTCTTGGCTTATAATTTCTGGCATGACTGAAACAACAGTTGGGCAAAACCTGTTAAAGAAGTGAAACAGATCCAGATCATTTAAAAAAAGGTTGAGTTGGGGGCTAAGTAAGTCCCTTAAAGCCAGAAATTCTGATAGGGATTATCACTTGTTTTAGGGTAACATAGAATAGACGTGAACTGATAAGAAAACAATACTTCAAAAATTACTAGTGCTATCTATGTAGAACATAATAACATTCCTCTAGATAAATAAGCTTGAACCCAAAAGACAGTTTTTATCATAACACAATGATAAAAAATATTAGGACTAAGGTGATATTACAATGGGTTGTGAATCATTAGCATATTAATTTTGGAATAAATCATGCAAAAAAGAACATTTAACTATAATATGTTATCAAGAATATGATTCATCTTCATTTTTATGATTGGCAGGGTGCACTTAACACATGAAATGTTTTTGGATCCTCAATGTGATGGTCTTAAGTTTTTACCTCTTTTCTGAGAGAGCCTTTTGCCGAATATCCAATATTGTTCATCTATAAGAGAAAACAGTTTGTGTCTGGTCTTGGATATCCCTTGGCACTAGTTGAAAAGGTGAAGAGTCAGATTCTGTGTAAGCCCTGACTTGAGTAGAAAGAGCACATAAAAAGCGCATAAAAAGCTTTTGAATGTTGAAGTACACAAACTTGGGTAGCCGTCCACCTAAATGATAACTTTGTCACCTTGGAATTTGTTTTACTTCTCTAAGCCCAAGTTACCTTATTTGTAAAAGAAGAATCGTAATTTTCATCTTGTAGTTGTGGTTGTGAGGGTTAAATGAGGTTTAACATTGCATTAGCTGAACATTTATTAACCTGTTTAGGGAGATATAATTTGACAATACTAAAAATCCAAATACTTCTCTAGCTAGATCAGGTTGACTAGCTCCCAATTAACTCTAACCTGTTGTATATTCTAAACTCAAATTTTATTTTATCCTATTATTTGGCCGTAAACATGCCTGCCTTAATCTGTGTTTCTAATTTTAGGGGAAGGATAAATATAATATTCTCAGGGAAACAATCCCAAATACACAAACTGACACCTTTATTCTTCATATTAACCAAAGTTAAACAATTATAAGCCCTAAAATCTTAAAGAATATATGCTATACAAAATGGAGAAGACACTTTTTTTCCTATTGACTTATATTGTCATATTGAATATGTAAGAAATCTATAAACAATGAAATTCTTTGCAAAGCTTATCCATACAATATTTTAATGTCTTAAAATACTTAACTATTTTTTTAAAGAATTATTTATTTATGCATTCAAGCTGGGGTTCAGGCCAGAGGTGTGGGGCACTGAGAGGGTTCACCAGAGACAGAGTGGGGAGCAGAACAGGCAGATCTACTGAAATACACTGCTGAGGGTAGCAGCAGGCGAGGAAGGAGAGGTCTGCTACACCACGTGGGAATCTCCCTGGCCAGGCATCGAACTTGCACCGCAGCTGCCGACAGCTCCACAGCACTGCGCTTAACCCGTTGCGCCACCAGGGAGGCCCACTTAGCTATTTTTTTAAAATATATATCTTGTTCATTTTTCTTAATATAACAACTAGTTGGTCACTTGTCATGTTATTGAAGTAGAAAGAGACTGTGTGTTACCATAGATATGATATTTAATCTCCATAAACATCAATTTCTGCAAAATGAAAATTGCAGTGCTTAATTCACAGGTTGTTTTGAGGAGTAAATAATATAGCATCTCACATGTATAAAGTACCTACTGTAAGGGTGGTTTTTCTAAGCAAGGTTTTGTGAAGGAGAGAGCCATCTTAAGAAAGTATTAAAGTTGTAGGTTGTGGGCAGCCAGTACCACATGAGCTACTTTGGTCGTAAGGAAACATTGACTGGAAAAGGCAAGTACTCATATCATTGAGGTAGCTTGTAAGAGATGATAAAGGATATGTATTTTTCTGATTACCCAGATCTGCTCAGAACCAGCATAGCCAGCTCAATATGGACATGCTAGGTTCTTTTCAGGATAGTCTGCTCTGATCCTGGAAGGAATAAGTTTATCACCAAGAGATACCATGATAAATAGTCCCTCTGCTTGTCTTAGAGTGGATGGTAAATTGCAACTTTATTGTGGCCAAGGACTACTTTGTATTATCCCCATATTTTAGAATCATCTGTTCTGTTCTACCAGGCAAATTCCATTTACTAAGCAATTATTTGGTCCCCGTTTTTATGACATGTTTATATGTCAGTCGGGATTTATGATAAAGTCTAGATAGTGTGCATCCACAGAGCTGATTTAATCTGTCTTAATTTTTTTAAAGGTTTAAATTTTTCTCTTAGTAAAATTCAACTTATGTTTTTACTGCATTTATTTATCTTATTTACTAACTTTTTGGAAACACTGAACATAATTTATGGATCCCCTTTCCCCTCAAAGATCTATGAACTTGGGTTTGTTAGTATTACTTGCAGATCACTGTATATAAACTCTGTCTATGTCAATTTACTCAGTTTGAGACAGAAATACTGGATGACCAGTAGGTGCTACTACTCAAAACTCTCTGTAGTCTTACTTTATTTTTCTCTTATCGCACATTTTAAACCTGCATTTGTATGTTGTATTTTTACTAATCCATCTCTACAAAGGCAGTGATTTTTGTCTCTTGTTACTGATATGTCTTCATGACCTAGAACATTGTCTGGGGTGGGCTGAGTGAACTGTTTGATGAACACTGCCACCTTTTAATAACTACATTCTCCTTTATGGATGCAATGGGAAAATGGAGGTTTCTGTGGAGCTATATAGTGAGACAGGCAACAAGGTGTTGGGAGCTGACTTGGGCAGAAGATGTAGGTGTGAGTGCTATCTTTTTTTTAAAGATTTATTTATTTATGCATACAAGCTGGGGTACAGGCCAGAGGCGTGGGGCGGTGAGAGGGTTCACCAAAGACAGAGTGGGGAGCAGAACAGACAGATCGATATAAATACTCTGCTGAGGGGAGCAGCGGGCGAGGCAGGAGAGGTCTGCCGCGCTATGCGGGAGTCTCCCTGGCAGGGCGTCGAACTCGCATCTCCGCTGCTGACAGCTCCACAGTCAGTGTTTAACCGCTGCCCCACCAGGGAGGCCCAGTTCTGTCTTTTCTATGCACTCTTCAGACATGTCAGTCGATCTTTCTGAGTCTTGGGCTTGGATTTTTGAAAGGGGGATAATAGTAATTCTCACACTATTGCAGAAAAGATCAAGCAAGTTAATATATGTCATTATTTCATGGTTTGCAAATCTTTGTTGTTATTAGCACGCTATCACTGGGGAAAAAATGGGATATGGGTTGTACTCAATCTCTAAAACTAATATGAGCTTGGGTCAACTCTCTTAACTTTTCTTGGTTTTAATTGCTTTGCTTGGATTATTAATGATCCCAAATATTCCATATAGTTATGAAAATACATGTCACTAAAGACTGTATTTTGAGATTAGGAATTCGGTAGATCTTTATGAAAATACCATAAAAAGATTTACTGTCAGGTGTCTGCTTCATTTCCTTTATCATCATTAGGCCTTGTCCTACTTAGAGTGACAAATTCACTGTATAATAGTGCACAAGTGTTCAGTATCTTTTACTACGACAGCCCACAGTAGCTAGCAGGAACATCTTTTCCCACATAATTACTACTGTTGATGTGAGACTCAGCACATCTGACAGAGGTGTCTTGCTGTGATGGCAGGAAGGATGCCGAGTTATGGAGTCCAGTCTTTGATTTCACAGTATTCTGTTTTTGGAAAATGGGTCTTCCAATCCCTTACTAAATGTGGGAAAGAAAATTGCTTTGCTATATAGAACACTATTTACAGACACTTTCTGAAGGGACTTAACAGTCATGGGTAGGATGTATGGGTGAGGTGTGCTTACCAGGTTACATCTTACATCTTAGGCTGATGAAACACATGGCTCATGTTAATTCAATTAGATCTTTACACAGTGGAGCTATGTCTTCCTATAAGAGGGAGGCACTGAGGGTACAGGAAACTGCTGCTATGCAGTGAAGGGTGTTACAGCATGCAAAAGAATGCTGACACAAGAAAAGGAAAATCCCTTTAGGGCACAGACTTTTTATTCCACTTAAAGGATATGGACTGTCCCTGTATCTGTGTCAAATCCCAATTGGGGTTGTTTATCCCCTATTGTACTTGAAGCTATTGGGAATTAAGAGTGAATGTAGATAGAAAGCTACTAAGTTACTGTTTGGGAGGGCCATTATACACTTGGGTGTCAGTGAAATAGATGGAGTGACAAAGACCAGCTGGAGCTCATATACTATATTTTAATTAAATTGTTCTAGTTCTTATCCATGTCTTCTTTGAACCTGTTATTATTGCAATTAGGCAAATTTTACAGTCTTTAACAAGTCACAGTGAAGTTCAACTATGTTGCTTTGCTCATATGATGCCGTTGATCTAGCTATGTCTCACTCCTTTGCCACCATACATCTAACTTCTATAAGTCTCTTAAGGTACAGATCAAATTCTACCTGCCTCATTTGACCCTACAGATCATATAAATTAGCCTTTTATCAATCATTACTGTACTTTATACATGTCATATTTAATTAACTCCATCATAGATTGTATAGCCTCCTGATGTAAAAGCAGGCTTTTTCCCATTTTATTAGATTGCATAATTATTTTTCATTGCAGCAACATTGGTTTATAATGGTATATGTGATTTAGAGGTACAGGTTCACACTTCTTCAGATGCAAGTTGCCATAGCACATCCACCACCAAAGCCCTCAAAGTCCTCCACTATGGTTCGCTGCCACCCCTTGCAATGCTCCCCACACCCCAACCTCCCCACCTGGCACTCTCAGTTCTACAGATTTCTAGGTTTTGTTTTGGTTTAATTTTGTCTGTTTCTTTGTTTTGTTTCTTCACATATAAGTGAAATTATCCAGCATTTGTCTTTTCTTTCTGACTTACTTCTTTCTGACTTATTTCACTTAGCATAATTCTCTTCCCTCCCCCTCAAGTACCATCCATGTTGTCACTGTCGGCAAGAAATTCTCTTTATTATAGCTAAGTATTAGCCCATCTTGTATATATAACACATATTCTTAATTCACCCATCTGTTGTTGAGCACAGGTTATTTCCATCGCCTGGTTATTGTAAATATAGCTGCAGTGAATATAGGAGTACATACATATATATTCAAATTACTGGCTTCTGAATTCTTTTGATAGGTACCTCAGAATAGAGGTATCTCCACTACTGGATCATATACTAAATCTATTTTTAATATTTTGTGAAACCTCCATAGTGCTTTCCATAGGGCTTGAAATAGATGCACAGACCAATGGAATAGAATTGAGAGCACAGAAATAACCCACACTGACATGGTCAGTTAATCTATGAGGAAGGGACCAAGAGTATACAATGGGGAATTAACAACTCGTGTTGGGAAAACAAGATAGCCATGTTTTTTGTCTTTTAAATTTGTCATGATTACTAGTGAAGTATTGGCAATATAGTAAGTTCACACAGATTTCTTAATTAGTTGCAAAGGTTTAAATGATTTTTAACAACTGTTTTCTTTCTAATTCAAATGACAGTGTCTTTAATCCCTAAACTATCTTCCACTTTTTTTTGAAGTCTTTTCTTTTTTTAAATCTGTAAAGAACTTAGCATAGGCCCAGACATATACTAAATGCTCAATAAATACTAACTTTATCAACATCACCCCACTGGCTTTGTTTCTCAAGAATCTGGTTATTGTGTCAATACAGAGTATGTTTCATGCTTAGTCCTCCCTAAACACACATGCCCCAAATCTCTCTCCCAGGTCTCAAGGAGGAGGGGTAAATCAAATTCATTTTGTTGTCGCTATCTCTCCTTTCCCCCTACCACCATAATACTTCTGCTAATCAGTATTGATTCCAGCATCTTCTAAACTTATTTTCCCCTTTAACCAATATGCTAAGCTCTCTACTCAGGAAATCTTCTATAATTCACTGAGCTGTCTATGCTTAACTATATAATTACAGATTCATTAATAAAATTGTTGTGAATAATAATAATTTGGGTAATAGTAAATGTATTTTTTTCTAAAATAGTGCCAAGATCTTTCAGTGATTCTGTTTCATAGACTTTATAGAGTATATTAAGTCATTTGCTTAGATTTTTTTCTAAATACTTCGTAATCATTCTTATTAATTTTAGATATAAGCAGAATGAGGCATCTTTCTGTTTAAAGAAATGTTATTTACCACAAAAGTAGAGTGTGCAACAGTTGATTGAAAAGAATCCAAAATGAATAATTATAAAGTGATGGATAGAACGACATGTTTTGATTTTTGAAACTAGCTGGAATTTCTTCTAAAAACTGACTATGGGTAAGGGTAGATGAATGTCAGTAACCTAAAGATTTCTGTATACTGGAATAGTTAGAACTATTTGGAATTCTGACCTTGCCATTCTCTAACTAGATGACTAGATGACCTGGGCTTCGCTTTTCTAATATGTAGAATGGGTATAATGTAGTTGCATCTATGTTATAAAGTTTTATGTTTTTTAATTATATTTGGGCAATACAACACAATGCCCTGGCAATATAGTAAGTACTTATGGCAACTCTGGAGTTATTGTATCAGCCAGAAGAAAATTTTGCTCATTTCACAGTCCATCAACAATTTTCAAGACAGTTACTTTGGCCTGACATTTTTCTGAAGCAGCCCTAGTCTTCTGGAAATTGCTGAATTGGGATTTCACTAATTGAACTGCTTTGCCAATGACTGGAGGGTTCCCTATGAACACTGTGGACAAATGTGAAGAGGTTAGCCAGAAACAAAATTATGAAGGAGACAATTTATAGTGACTGTTGACTTGGCATTTACTTTTTCTATACCTAGTGTTAAAAACTGCATGTGCCTGGGCATGTGTGGCAGCAGCTACAGTTATATTTAGATCTATTATTAATTATCAAAGACACAACTTCAAACAGAAATGGCAACCACAGGCCGTGATAAAAAATGACAAGAACCTCTCAGGCAAGGAATCAGGGAACTCTAACATGGGGTATCCTTTTACTTATGTTTATATTCACTCATGTATTCATTTATTCTTCTCATTAAGGCCCTTCTATATTCTAGGCACTGGTCAGTGTACTTGGGAGATATTATTTAACAAAACAAAGACAATATTCTGTTTTAGAAGATTATAAGAACAGATATACAATAAAATAGAATGGATACACAATAAAATGATAAGAGAAATAGAGCAGAAAGAAGAGTAAAGAGGACCCTACCTTGGTTTCAGGTCATGGAAGGCCCCCTTGAGTAGGTAATAGCAGGAGGGAATGAAAACTTGTTTTAAGAAGAGGAAATGGCATAGGGAAAAAGCTCAGGGACTTGCAGGAGCTTGCAGAGAATCAGGGTCTATTAAGAAGGATAACATTTTTTTACCCCTCAAAATGGATATTTTTAAAACTATTTGTTCAATATTTGTTTTTTCGGGCTAGGGAGAAATTGACTTTTCTATTAAGAAAAATTATATGTATAACATTGACTTAGTCATCCTCTTCAACTGGGTCAAAGCAGGGTCAATATTGTGGAATTATTCAGTAAAATGCTCCCTCTCTACAATCTGTGTGTATTTTAAATCAGAGGATTTCTTGGGAGGTGTATTAAAAATGCAAAGTTTAGATAATAAAATAAACTTCTAATAATAAAATAAACTTCTAATTCCTGATAAATAGCACTATGCCATATATATTTGGCTTTAGAAGTTCAAGCTACTGCCAATTTTCAACTGCTCTGAATACATTTTGCAGAAATATTGCCAGTATGTATGGGGGACAAGGAGAATATTTTTACTTACTCAGAGGGTGCTGAATCCTTTTCCACAAGCCATACTAGTGTACATTTTGTCAGATAAATAAGGAGATGGAGACTCAAGTTAGCAAGCCTGTTATATATCTACTAAGCTCCAGTAATATGAAAAATCGAACTTTATATAGGAAATGATAGAGCAAAATTTTTGACTTAGAAAACTTTTTCTTACTGCACTGTGAGCCAAGGCATTGGTGGGAAACAAACTTGAAAAAGGGAAATTGTCAATAGATGTTGGGATAATTGACCTAAGAAATAATTGCACCTTAGACCAAATGGGCACCAGGAGGATGGAAAGTAGAGCACAGGAAGTACTTTCACTATATATGAAACATGGTACCTGGAAGTACTAGAGAAGGCAATAGCAGGTGAACCTGTTGGTAGATAATATTCTGTCCCCTAAACTAGAGTTTGGAGACAGGACTCCAGGCCATGGACATAGAGCTTAAATATAAAACCTATCAGGGATTATAAACCTCCAATTGATTAAAATAGGGATCTGGCAATAGACTTGTCATGCAAGGTAGAGAAGGAAGGCATGAGAAGCTCAGAGGAGAGACATATAGACAAAGACATGGATCCATTTGAGTATATGTGAGAGATCAGTTTGAGGGCTTTAATGTCACTCTCTTGTATCAACAGCTAGCTGGAAAGAATTTTGAGAGACTGGGGTGCTAATGGCTGGTAATGGCATAATGTTTTACATATTCAGTCTTTGCCTGTGTCCAATTTGTTCTCTGCTGTTGCCAGAATTCTTAAATAGAAACCTGATCATTTATTGCTCTGCTTAAAATACTTTGAGGTTGTGTTTGGCTAAAAATCAGAATCTTTGTTATGTTTTACACAGTCCTGCATACTCGAGCCTCTTCTTACTCTCTGGCCTCACATTGAGGTATTCTCCCTCACCCCTGGGATACAGCCACCGGAGGTGGGTTTTTTTTTTTTTTTCGGTTTTTTGTTTTTAATTCTAAACAACATCCTGCCTATTTCAAGGCCTCCAGCCATGCTGTGTTCTGTGCTTTAGCACCACCTTCTCTTTCTCTTCACTTACTTTTTAAATTTTAGTTACATGCTGCTTCATCAGGAAAGGTCTCCTGTTTACATTCTCTCATAGTAACCTCTGTCTTCCTTTAATAGCCCTTATAATTGCAATTAAATCATTATTTCAAAAATAAGTTGTCTCATGTTTCCATGTGTAGACTGTAAACTCCATGAAAAAGGGCCATGTTTGCTCACCTGTTGTGGTGTATGCTGTGCCCAGTACAGTGTCTGGCATATATGTCTTCAAAAATATCTGTTGAATGAATAGTTGATTATTCATGGATTATGTGTCTGTACCCTATAGCTATGCCTTAATTCAAGCTTGATTTTTCTCATTGTAGAACTGAAATCTTTAATAACAGAGAAACAAGCATCTCTGATTGAGGATGGAACTTCCCAGTATCCTTTAAATTATATCAGACTGTTGCCTTTCTTTAAGCAAAATATTATCTTTATTTGCCAAAGAGCAAGTACAAGTAGGTAGAAAGTACAGAAATGTAGTAGTTTGAGGGAAGAGAGTAGTAGGAAAACTATGCCATCCATGTTGAAGTAATGAAATTCCTAAAACCAGATGTTCCTAAGTAGAAAGATGTTTGATACTTTGCTAACAAGAGCTCTTTTTTGAAAAATTAATCAACTTTTTGAGATGTTCATTTTTCTCCTTGTGTTTTCGAAACCCTTTTTGTCCTCCATTCAAACAGATAAAAAGTCTATATTTCCTTGCCACATGAAACATTTTGGCAGGGTTTCCTGGCTTTTGTTTGCCCAGTGAGGATAAGAGACTTTGACGAGAGAGGAAATTGGCATCCTATATGAAACAAAGAGAGACAAAAGCTTCCCTGAGGATAAAAACTTTCTCCAGAGCTGAGGGAGGAGAGAAATCTATTGGTCCTTGAACAGAGAGAACTTCCTCCTTAGAAGAACCCAGTGGTGTAACAGGACTTCAGGGAAAATCTCCAGGTGATGAACTTGGAAGGTTAGACCAGGATTAAAATCATAGTCTTGTTAAAAAGACTCCTGTGCTAGGTGTGGCATGGAAATTGCACATTGGTGAACTTGACAGGGTCACGTGGCTGCAGGAAAATCCATCTGTAACCAATGGGGACAGATATCTAGTGATTAATATTCTAATCCATGGACCTGGAATAAGATCCTAGAACTTCAGCATATACTTGGGAATGGGAGAGTGCCTGGAAATATCTGAGGCTGAACTTCTTACTAACTCAGTGGGACTGGGTACTCAGAATAGCAATAGCTTAATCCACAGACAACAATGAAACTTGTTTATTTACCTGCTAATATTTATACTTGTTAATTTAAGCAAGTGAACGCTAGTATAATAAAAGGTTATAGTAGTCTTTTATTCCTGTTTTGAAGAGATAGTTTATTATTTAACAAACTATAAAATTCCACATTGAGTTACATTTGCTAAATATTTCAGAGTTCATCGGTAAACTCTCTTCACTGAACTAGCTAATATCCTCAGTAGATAGTTCTCAGCAGTACCTTGATGGTAAGAGTAATAAATAAAAACAAATTATAATCCAGTCTGCTAGTCACATCATGTTGAACATGTCTGTAGGAGTTGCCTTTTTCTAATCTAGAAGGAAAAAAAGTAACACTGTTCACCAATCTTCCAATAAAGAGTTGATGTATTATCAGCCAAGAGTGATTATCTCAGTGAAGTACAAAAGAATTGTCTTAAACAGAATAAGGCAGTCAGATGTTATTAGAGGAAGTTGCAAAGGCAACAGGTCAACGGTAGGAGCATGTTGATGATGGACTAGGCACACCAACTTGATGTTGGTGGAGAATTGATGACAAAAT
This sequence comes from Scalopus aquaticus, assembly GCA_004024925.1. Classification (NCBI taxonomy): domain Eukaryota; kingdom Metazoa; phylum Chordata; class Mammalia; order Eulipotyphla; family Talpidae; genus Scalopus; species Scalopus aquaticus. Next base: position 76,657 of record PVIJ01002439.1, on the reverse strand, counting down.
GAAATTTGGAAATCAGATGTTGACTACTTACTTACGTGATTTGATATTAAAACATGCCTTTTCTGTAGTCTTACTTTTATTTGTGACTGCTTAGTCCACTCATTCCTTTTTATCTCAAATATATTGAAAGCTCATTGTGGGTCAGGCATTAAACTGGGTGCTATGGAAGATACAGAAAGATGAGACAAAGGTTAAGTCCTCTGGATAGTTTTAAATTGGGAAAGTAATACATGTAAAAGAATGACTGGAACACACGGCAAGTAAGTTTTATAAAAGGAGATTGCCACTCCTCCTTTCCCTCCTTCCTTTTTCTAACTCCCTCTTTCCTTTTTTTTTAATCTCTTCATTTTTCTTTTATTTCCTTTTGGTCAATATTTAGGTATATAATGTGTAAAACTTTTGTAAACAAGTAGGAAGTATCAATGATTTTACAATTTCAGCCTCAACTCCCAACACTGGACATGGATACAGACAGGAGAATTTAGGGAATAGCAAAGAGAGTGGGATCTGTGGATTTATAGAGAATAAGCACACCCAAGGAAACCAGATGTGACTTTTATTTCAGCAAGAAGTCACAGAGAAAGGCTAATATAAATCAAAATAAAAATGCAGGGCCAGAAGTGTATTGAATCTAGCTAACTTTCAGGAGAGATACGTGTCAATTACTTGGGAATATTGTAAGCTAGTTAGACTGTTAATAGCTTGAAATCAGTAATGGTAGAAACATTTACATCATAAAATTAGGTAAATGCTACAGATAGTGAGTTTAAAATAAACCAGAAAGTTGCTTTACCAACTCACCAGTGAAAATGACAACTGAAAGTTTTCCTCCTTTTTGAAGTGGGCAAAGATGACTATTTTGTATGTGAGTTTTAAGAGTATCCAAGGAAGGCAATAATATAGTTGAGGGTACACCAGGAACAGAGGGTCCCAGAGGAGCAGGAAGTGGAGCTGAAAAGAACAGAGGAGGACATGCTGATCCAGCCTAGAAAGCTCACCCTCTGCTTTTTTGATCATCAGGAATTAAACAAAGGACAATCAGATGAGTAGATAAGTTGTTTAGGAAAAGAGAATTTTCATCCCATAGACTAACCACTGATAATATTTGCCATGGTGTTTCTGTTAAATAAATTTCTCCCTATTCGTCTGTGAGAAGGCATTGTTGGTACATAAAAGAAGCAGTGTGTTCATCCTATTACTATGTAATATGGATTTGACTTATTTATAAGCAATACTTACATTTGGTTTTATTTACTTATTTATAACTATACATATATATGCACACAGTAATATATACATATATATATATATACACACACACACACACATATATATATGCACATACAGTAATAAACATCTAAATGGTACAGGAAAACACAAAAATAAAAGTCCTTGGTTTCGAACTTTAATAAGATGTTACAGTCTCTTCTTGGGTTCTACTACTTTTAATAAAAATCAGTCATACTCCCTAAGGAGCTCTAGTTCCTTTTGTTAAAACTATCAATAAAGATAAAATCTTGGAACTGGAAGTAGAGATTTTAGTATCTTATATGAGAATTGGGGATGCAGCAAGCTAATAAAACTACTTGGGTTATGGAATAAAAATATTATTTCTTTTCTTTTTGAAGTAGAGATAACTTTATGATGATACTGTATTTTTGCCCTAATATGAGACTTTTTTTTATCTCATTTCTTTTTTTCATCAGTAGTTTTGATGTAACTTACTGTCATATCAAACAACAGTTTGACTCCTAATTTTAGAAGACTTTTCTTTTTGTATTCTATTTTTTTTCAACTGCCTCAAGTACCCTAGAATTGGCTGCTCAAACAACTCCCCATTTTAGGGGACAGACTGAGAAGTAAAAGAAATTTTATCCTCTTTTCTAGGAAATCATAAAGGAAATACAGATGGAAAGTATCTAGTATTTCAAGTGTATTTCTATATCTTAGAAGGTATCAGCAATAAGAGCGTTATCTCTTTGAGATTTTGCCTAAAACTAATATTTAACTTTTTATTTCCAATGAGCCATTTGTCAAAATACAGCATTTATCTCAGATACCTGTGGTAGTGAATTAATAATGGACATATACAAATACTTATTAGCTCAATATTATTGTATCCATCTAAATTTTCAATTAGAGAATGTTAGATAATATATCTAAGTGGATGCCAAGAATCATCAGAATGTTTTTAAATCCCCAAATTTTAGGTGGGACAATTTCTGCAGGAAACATTGCCAGGTTCCACAAGACTCAACTCAAAATAGACAACAGCACATTACCTTATAGCATATTCCATATTCAATATTATGTTTAAGTTATATTTAAATATTCTATCATTCTTTTTACCAATCATTCCAGACATTTTTGGTTCCTTCCTAATTCCTCATACTTTTAATTTTAACCTGAGATAAAAACAGAATTCATCAAATTTTAGGAACAAAATATTTCAATGAAAATATCCTATATTATGTTATATTTTATATGTAATGTGTTCTATGTTATAATATATATACACACACATATATATACACACATACATATATACATATATATGTATATAATATAGATCAATGCATACTAGGCCTGCATTCCCAAGTTGATAATTGGTATTAATTGAATAATCTTCCTAAGATAGAACCTCAATTACAAAATTCTTGTAATTTGGTGAATTTAGTCCAAATAGATCAACAGATATGAAATATAGTTTTGCCAAAATCTTGATAGGCTGACCAAGAATTGGTCTTCCTGTTTTTGACTATGACCAGAAATAGGTTACTAAGATTCTGTGTTTTATTTTAAATACTTTACCAACAAAGGGATTCCCAAGAAATTAAATGCTTTCAGTTTGACCCTATTAAAGTATAATCTGACATTTTGCATGTCCAATTAGCATGAGAATTCACTGAGGGTAGATGATGCCATTTGAAGGCCAGTTCGTTCAAATGTCACTTCTGCAAAGGACTATTGACTTCTTTTTATCAGTCTTATGAGACGTGTTTTAACTCTGGACTCAAAGCAACTAGTGTTCTGTTATACCAGGTCTCAGTATGTGACTATTTCTCCTGCTCATTCCTCTCCCACATTCCTGATGCTAAAATTCCTGATATTTTATTAACTTTGATTCATTTTTAAATTCTCTCAAATAATATATTTTCTCTATATTCAATATTATCCACTTGAATATCCACTGAATATTTCTACTATTCATTCTAAGTAGAAAAATGTTTAGATAGAAGAGTTTGTCAAACTTCACATCTATAAATTTATTTCTATGATGATACATCATTCCTAGCAACGGTGATTTGTAATGTCAACATAATTCATCTAAAGGGCATATATCATTTATTCTCCTGGACAAATTTTTTTTTTAGAAAAGGAATTCTCTTGGACAAGGAACAACCAAGATAATTAGGAGACTGAAGTGTACTTGTTTCTCCAAGTTCAAAAATCATGGAAAATAAGGCTTGTGAGGCTATCCTTTCTTAATGGAATAGGGGTGGGTGCTCATGCCTACAAAGGAATGTTTTAAAATGGGGTTGGCAGATTATAGACAGTAGGTTAAATCTGGCCACTTGTTTCTTATTTTTAAAGAACTGTAAACACACAACAAACAGAAGAATATGCAACAGGGATCATATTTACCTGAAAAACCCAAAATACTTTCTGGCCTTACACAGGAAAAGCTTATAAACTGTTTAAAAATAGCTATAATAACATGATAAATTAAAATATTTCTAAGTGACAAATGGGATTTTCTGTGCATTAATTTATTGAAATTTCATAAAAACTTAATAATAATGAAAGCTAAAGTATGTCCCCATTTTGAAGATGAAAAAACTGCGGTGTGAACTGTTACTATCGCATACCTTTAAATGTCAGAGAGAAGATTTATATTAAGACAGTTGGGGACTAGCATTTGTACTCATAACACTATTCTGTACTGCCTCTGAATGGTATCTAATGTGTGTACTTGCACATGCGCATGTTCCCAATTAGTCAAAACAAGATGATGGTGTGATTGGCTGAACATAGGTCACTGGTAAAGTATATTAGTTGCCTTATTGCTCACAAACTAGATATAGTACAGCAAACACAGCAACACTACTGACTGGATGAATAAGACCTTCTTTCTCTCAAATCCCCATGAAGTTGCCTGAATGCCAATAATACTACTTGATCTGGGTGATGACTCCTTAGCACACTAACCTTGACATCCTCACAATGGTTTGATACCGTGTTGATTCCTTAGGACTCCCCTCTCTAGAGATTTGTACTATGTACCTCTCTGTCCAACATTTGAAATTGTTGTAATTGGTAACACTCTAAAGCATTCCTCAGTGCTATTGAAAAACTGGAGATATTATTTAATTTTTTAAAATATATTTTTTATTGTTATTTTTATATTACATTTTGTATTCTCCTTGGGTAACCCACCACCAATTCACCCGTGATCCATCTCTATGGTCCCTTGTGTCCTTTTCTACTCCATTTTGTGCCTTTATCCTCCCCCTCCCCCCACCCCCCCAAGTGTCTCTCTCCTATTTGGTTTCCCTGTAGTCTTGTTATGAGTGAAACCATTCGATATTTTTCTCTTTCTTTCTGGCTTGTTTCACCGAGAATGATCCCCTCTAATTCCATCCATGTCGCTGCAAATTGCATGTGTTTATCTTCTTTGAATGCGGAATAGTATTCCATTTTGTATATGTACCACATCTTCTTGATCCAGTCATCTATTCTTGGACATCTGGGTTGCTTCCATACCTTTGCTATTGTGAACAGTGCCACAATGAACATATAGGTGCATCTATCCTTTTGGATTAGTGTTTTTGTGTCCTTTGCGTAGATTCCCAAAAGTGGTATTGCTGGGTAGTATGGAAGCTCCATGTTGAGCAGTTTGAGAAATCGCCATACAGCTTTCCATAGTGGTTGGATCAGTTCACATTCCCACCAGCAGTGTAGAATAGTTCCTTTTTCTCCACATCCTTTCCAGCATTTGTTGTTGCCTATATTTTTAATGTGTGCCATCCTCACAGGTGTGAGGTGGTATCTCATAGTGGTTTTGATTTGCATTTCCTTGATTATAAGTGATGTTGAACATTTTTTCATGTATCTGTTGGCTATTTGCTTTTCTTCTTTGGAGAAGTGTCTTTTTAGCTCTTCTGCCCATTTTTTGACTGGGCTGTTGGCTTTGTTTTTGTTGAGTTGTGTGAGTTCATTGTAAATTTTTGTTATCATTCCTTTATCGGATATATTGTGTGCAAAGATCTTTTCTCAGTTGGTAGGGTGTCTGTTTGTTTTGGTTAATGTCTCTTTTGCTGTACAGAAGCTTTTTATTTTGATGTAATCCCACCTGTTTATCTTGTCCTTCACTTCCTTCGCTTTGGGGGATGTGTCGTTAAAGATACAGGAAATGAAGATTTCTAGATTCTAAATTCTATTTCATTGATCTGTATGTGTAGTTTTATTCCAGTGCCTTACTATTTTGATCATGGTTGCTTTGCAGTATAATTGAAGTCTGGGGGCATAAAATCTTCATTCTTCATTTTTGTCAGAATTGTTTTGTTTTTTTTAAAGGTTTATTTATGCATACAAGCTGGGGTGTAGGCCAGAGATGGGGTGGGGGGGTAAGAGGCTTCAGCAGAGATAGAGTGGGGAGCAGAACAGGCAGAGTGACTGAAATACACTGCTGAGGGAAGCAGCGGGCAAGACAGGAGAGGTCTGCTGTGCCATGTGAGAAGCACCCTGGCTGTGTATCGAACTTGTGCTGCAGTGGCTCTGGATAGCTTCATGGTGCTGCGACTTAAACCTGTTGCACCACCAGGGAGGCCCTGTCAGAAATGTTTTATTGACCCTTATAGACAACATGTGTTCTATCTATGAGAATGTTCCATGTGTACTTGAGATGTATGTAAACTCAGGTTATTTTGGAGTAGAGTGGTCTATAAATGTCCACTAAAGTGAGTTCAGTATCTTCTTGCATTGCTGCCATCCTGAACTGGACTTTTTATTGTTTAAATGATGCAATTAGTGGTAATAGCCTCACTTTCAGGACCTGGGATAATTTTAAGCCCAAAAGTTAAGGAGTGTAAGATCTGTAAGCTAACATCTCCTCACTAGTAGATTCTGTGGATGATGGTAAAAATGGTAGGACTTACTGCTGTGTAAAAAAGTGGGTGATTTAGGAGACAGACTTAAATCCAAGGACAGGGAATAAGACAAAGACCTAAGATTTTTATAATCACACAGGCCAACAACAGCTTTATATTAATGAAGTTCTTGACTTCAATAATACTTATTGTGGTCTTTTCTCATGGTCTGTTTCACTGGGAAATCATTTCATTTAACACTGTTTAATAATTTTTTTGGTAAATCATTGTCAATAATTTTACATGGAATCAAACAAAACAATAAATAGGAACTACTACTACTCAACTAGATGAAATAAACAAAATCATCAAACTACTATGAAATTTTGGCATATACGTTGCAAGATTTAAGTGTTGTATCTAGTATCTATTATTTTTTAGTTATTTTTAACAAGACATTTATTAATAACAACAGATGAGTTTCCAGACCAGATATGATAATGAGAACTCTTGAAAGTCATGAAGACTTCACAGAGTACAAGAAATCTTTATTTATTTGGATTCTAAGGAGCAAATCAATTAAAAATACCTCTAATGTCTTGAGTAACATATAAGAAAGAAAAGACACTCTGTATTATTTTGAGGACCGTAATAAAAATAACTAGAATGATAAATTGTTAATGTAACACATTTGTTCTTCAGAGGTTATAATAAAGAGTGACTTTCTCCAGTCTGCTAAATTTGATTCATTTCTACATGATGAATTGGAGAAACATCAAAATAAAAAAAATTAATTTGACATATCTGAGACAGTTTAAGAATTAAGAGTCACAATGGGAAGATGTATACAAAATGAAATGATAAATGAAAGAAAAAAAGACAAAATACTATTTCATTTTTCTTTTTTCTAAAGTAGCTACAAAGCACTGATTAATTAGTAATATTGTGCCCTACTGTCTTAACTAAAACACCTGATTGGTAATTTTTAACTTTTGCTCATTCTAGGCCATCTAGATGTTGTGACTTTAAATTAAAAAAAAAAAAAAAGAATCAAGGTCTGGGAAAAAAATGGTAACTAGCTGCTGAAAAACATTAGCAATAAATTTTATGACAATGCAGCTGTTATTAAAGGTGAGGACAGAGGGCTGCAAACACACTTTGAAAACTTTAATAAGTAAGCAGAATATGTGCCATGCCAGCTCATTTCCTTAATCTTGTCAAAGAGAAAACTGCCATGACAGTAACTGAAATTGTTGACTACTTTAGTATTTTGCAACAGTTACGCTTTTTTCCCCCATAGTCATTTCATAGATAAGGATTTTAAACAATAGGGATTTTAAACACACAGCAACTTATATTTTCATTAAAAAATTTCAACATAATAAGAGGATAGTTCTATTATACATTTTTGAGCCTATGTGATATATATATTGATATTTTAAGAATCAGAGTATCTTTTCCTTAGATGGAATGTATAAAAAGTTTATTAAAGATTTTTTAAAGCTAAAGCTTGAGTATGCCATTATAATATAATAGCTCTTGTGAAGAGATTTTGGAATGTTTCAATAAAACAAGTGAAAAATGATGACAGTCTCCTGATTTGGAAATCTATAAAAAGTACCATATTTTATCATCTTTAACTTTTCCTTTAGAATTAAGAGAAAATTCAGATAAAAATTAATGAAATCAATAGTGGTGAGTGATGACATTAATAAAATTATTCTGACATTGAAGAAGCAAACAGTAACAAAATTTGTTTTCAGGTGATACCAAATTGATTACTAGGAAGAGTTAAAGTTCAAGTAAAAGTACTGAATAGATTCTTTATTTGCTTGATAATCCAATTAATGAAAAGAGTGAATCAAGTGAACACATTGGAAAGGAAGTTTGAGATGAAATACTAGTAAACATGAAGACAGCATAGCCTTCATCACATTCCATTACTACTGTGACAGCAATCTGGGAAGTAATGCTATGAATACAAAGAGAAGTGGAAATGCTTTGAAATCATACAGCTCATATGGGGGGAAAAATGGATAGAATATTTCCAAATTTTACAATAATCCTAAAAACTTACATAAACATTACCAATTTTAGTGATACTTTAGAAAAGATTTTTTGCATATGTCGCGCTGCAAGAAAATTTTCTAATATTAAAAACAATGCAACCAGTCATGATGACTGAAAGAATGAACTATCTCCATCTTGTTTTTAAGGGCTGATAAATTTTTTCATATGTAAAAAGGAGAGATGAAAAGTATACCGTTGAAATATATAAGAAGTGAAATCTATTATTATAGATGCATGTTAGTCAATTTTGTATGTTAATTTTTATGGACTTTGTGGCATCTGTCAGTCTCAAAAAATGACTTTTGTGATTTCTTACTTAGAATAAGATTACATATTAACTTCCTTTCATAGTAATGTGCCTGTAATCTTGTATTATTTTTCTTATAGAAATCTCCTCATATTGTATAAGGTTCAAGTCTAATCCCCCGCAAACCTGTCTCTGACCTTGCTAGTGTGTGAGGAACTAAAGGAACAGGGAGAGAGGAAAGTGGTCTGATCTCCATACCTCTTTGTTGATACAGAAGAGAGGCATCCTACCTAGGCCTCTGATTCAGATATCGCTTATATTGACTAGTAGTAATCCTCTATGCTGAGAACTTGGCTCCTGAAATCAAGTCTCCTGAGTTTGTGGTTCTACTATTTAATAGCCATGCAAATTTGAACAGTTTTAAGTTTTGTCTTTTTCTTCCACAAATGAGAATTGGTAATATATCTGCCTCACTCAGCTGTATCAAACGTGCTGAGGATCACGTTTATTTAATGAATGAAAGATAAATAATAAGTATAGACATCAGGATGTCATGCTGTAGTGAAAATTCAGGAAAGCAGAAAGATTGGTGAGATCTGCAAAAAGGAGGGACATGAACCAAAAAAGGTCACAAAAAAGTGCAGTGAGAAAAGACTTGGAAGAAGAATTGCCCATAAAGGGAAGAAGCCCCATATTCATGAAATTTCTTTTTTCAAACTTAGCCTAAGGACTTTGACTACTTCTGGTTTGATGATCTCAAAGATTGGTGTGCTAATAAGCATTGCAACTTTTAAGTTTCTAGGTCTATTGAGTCTTGAGCTCACAAAAGGCTGAACTACCATGAGTTCTCTCCTTTGGGTGCCAGGATGACTGCACAGTGATAAACGTCCTTCGTTCTTAGAGGAAAGGCAGACTTTCCTCCACATTCCTTCAGGCATGGGGGAGAGCACTGGCAATCAGCACAGACTACCAAGGGACCTTTTGGAAACAGGATATAATTGCTCAAAAACACACTGCACTGCAAACAGATAAAGGAAGGTACATGACTAGGTTGTTATACACTGAATGCCTGTGTTACCCCCAAATTCATGTTGAAACCCTGATTCTCAAGGTGATTCTGTTTGGAAAAGAGCCTTTGGAAAGTAAATAAGTCATGAGGCTGGAGGCAACATGAAGGGATTGGTGCCCTCACTAGAAAAGATAAAAGAGATCTTTTTTTCTCCTGTCTTCTCTTTGCCCTGTGAAGCTACAAGGAGCAGGGCTCCATCTGTAACCAGGAAGCAGCTCCCACCAGACACCTAATTGTTTAGCTCCCTGATCTCAGACTTAAGCCTCCAGAACTGTGGGACGTTTTTCTTGTTTAAGCCACCCAGTCTATGGTATGGTGTTCTAACAGCCTAAATTAAGACAGATCTCTTTCTTGGCAAGGCTCTACATTAGTTTTTTTGCAGTCTTTGCTGGGACAGCAGCCCTTCACGAAGAAAGAGCTGTCCTCAAGCTACTTCCACTGATAATAATAGCAAAAGTGACAACCAAAATGATTGAAACACACTATGTGTTAGTCCCAGGGTTACTTTTTAAAACAGTTATGCATCATATGATTCCATACATTCTGCATTTTCCTTTTCTTGGGGACAGCCTTCTCTGGCAAGGAAGGAGTGAAAAAGTAGAAGATAATGCCTTTCTGAGTTGTTCCTTTGGAAGATTCTCCTCAGCTGTATGTCTTCCTTTCCAAAACCCCCACTTTTTATTAGCTGCCAGCACCATTTTTGTTGTTAAACTTTTTGAACTATGTGATCCGTGTTTGAAGTATATCAATGAACAAAACAAAACACTGGAAATAGAATTTTGATGTGGTGTACATTTGGTAGATGGTAAGGCTTTTTTTTTTACATATATGTTTATTATTATTTATATCTCTTACATTATTGTGTATTCCCCGTAGGTTACCCACCACCAATTCACCCGTGAACCATCACCATAGTCCCTTGTGCTCCTTTCTCCCCTGTTTTGAGTCCTTATCTTCCCCCTACCTCACTGAATGTCTCTCTCTTATTTGGTTAGCCTATATTCCTCTTATAAGTGAAACCATTTGATATTTTTCTCTTTCTTTCTGGCTTATTTCACTGAGCATGATCCCTCCTAGCTCCATCCACGTTGCTACGAATTGCATGTGTTTATCTTTTTTGATTGCTGAATAGTATTCCACTGTGTATATGTACCACATCTTCTTGATCCAATCATCTATTTTTGGGCATCTGGGTTGTTTCCATATCTTAGCTATTGTAAACGGCTGCAATAAACATAGGGGTACATGTGTCTTTTTGGATTAATGTTTTTGTGTCCTTTGGGTAGATTCTCAGAAGTGGTATTACTGGGCCGTACAGAAGCTCCATTTTTGATGCTGAGGTTTTTTTATCTTCAAAATTTTTAACCCCACATTCACATCCTTACCATCTTAGTATAAAATCATGTATTCATGCTAATTTTCATATTGCCTGAAATATTTCTAATATGAAACTAAATATAATTATATTTATATAATTTATAATATAATACAATTATAATTATCATATAAATTACAATATAACATACACTCTAAATGTAATAATATGAAACTAGTCTAAAATATAATTATAATCAGTGGTAACTTCTAAAGCCGATCTATCAATATCCAGGTATGGTATCTTTAAATTTTTCAGGTATGGATAATTAAATTTTTATTATAATTTATAAATTAGTTACACAGACATGGGGTGTTCCAGAACCACTGAAGATTTTTTCTACTTAAACATCAACTAATGCTACTGGGAAACATGCAGTGATTCTGGATGTCATATTTTATATAATGTTCTGTTCCTTATCAGTGAGCATTACTTATAGATTAGTGGAATATAGGCCTCCAGGTAAAACTTTTAAAATAACTAGTGGCTTATATATTGCTCCAGGCTCATACCAGAGAAGTCTGGAAAATTGCAATTTTCTTAATCAGTTTGAAAAAATATATATCAAAAGAAATAATATTACTATGGGTAATTATAAAACTTATATTGCTATTAAAAAACAGTTTCCTTCAGGTTTTTAAAAACCAGAGCATATATCGAAGAGAGGGAAAAAGCTGGATTACCATGAAATTAACCAAAGGAACATAAATTTGCACTCCAAATAATCCTGCTAAGTTTCTTATATTATGACTGCATTTAGGTATGAGAAATATTCAGAATTTTATGTATGAAAATTTCTGCAGACTCGTGGAATTCACATAAGAAGCCAGCTGCAGAGTTATAGATCAGGGAAATATGTACACCCATAACTTGAATACAGCAAAGGATTTGATAAAGTATCTCCATATTGTTGTCACTAAGCTGGAAAAATGTGAGTGGAATGAGGTGTAGTTAAGTGAATCTGCAGAACCATATTCAGTCTATTTGACTTATAGATGTTCAGTAAATGTTTGTGGAGCTAAATTAAAACAAATTGATCTATGTTAATCTGTATGGAGTGCCACAGTAGTGTACACTGCATCATTTGAAACTCTGTCCTGTTTCAGTATGGTGATCAAAGATGTGCTAAGATTCTTAGACCAACTACTGAACCCATATACTTTCAGCCAAATTGTTTTACCGAGTGCTTCCAAGTTTTTCCAAGTACTTAAACCTAACAAGATGTGTTCCAACACTATTCTATCTGCTGCCTGTGAGCCATGTAAAAATGATTTCTGTTTTTGCAGAATTCATCTAGCTTTGACTTCAAGGTACTGTTCTTTAATTTTCCCTCTTACCCTGTGACCATTCCTCCTCCTCCTCTGATTTCACTCCTGTTCACAATTTAAATATCCATCCTCCTTCTTCACAATTTTATGGCTATGATTTCGTCATGTTTTTGGTTCTATGTAACATTTATAATATGATGACTCCCAAAGCTGTAGTTTCAGTCTTAATCCAGAATCTTATATCCCATCCCACTCTTATCATATTGTCTCTTCTTTTAATTGGTACATTGAAGCCATTCAACATGAGTTATATTAACTTTTATTAAAGGTTTTGATTATTGAAAAAACATTGGCATTGCTCACAGAATTGTGTTTCTTTTATATATATCCTCTTCTCATATGGAATTAATATAAAACAACCAATGAGATCCTGAAAATGGATATTGATCACTTAATATATTTACAGAATTGTGTTTAATTTTTTATGTCCATCACTTGCTGATTGTGCAACTCAGAGCAAATTACTTACCTATCTTATCAGTTTTCTGTTACTGCATAATAAAGAACCACAAACTTAGCGGCTTCAGGCAACACGTATTTGTCATCACTGTTTCTGTGAGTCACAGTCTGGGCCTATCTTAGTGAATCCTTGGGTTAGGGTGTCTCAGGGCTGTACTTGAGATTTCCAGACAGGGCTGATTTCTTCTCGGCTGCTCAACTAGGGAATGATCTGTTTCCAAATGCTCTCAGGTTATAGTAAAACTCATTTTTAAGTTGTTCACAAACTTAACAGATTGTTTACAACTCTTGTATATTATTTGTAAGTTGGGGTTAGGTATAAAACAGGTAATTATAAGCAGGTATTTCAAATACTTGAATATTTGGTGTCATATTAATAAATGTGGGCTTCTGTGTTATATAATATTATTCCATGTATTTCTAGTCTCTACACATTAAATACCATTAGTGCCTCCTATTTGTTATGATAACCAAAGTCACACTCACAGTTTTCAAAAATCTTCTTTGTTGGTGGTATTGCCCTCTTGAGAGTCATTTGATGAGAGGTTTAAAATATCTTTCTGAAAAATTTAAAATGGATTTTATGGAATACGTCAATAAAAACACTGCCATTCACTCACTTTTTCAACAAATTTTTGTTGACCTACCTCCCTGTGGAAGGCATTGTTTTAGGTTTTGTCTTATTCGTGCAGTAAACAGGACATTATATCCTCTTCTCATATGGAATTAATATAAAACAACCAATGAGATCTTGAAAATGGATATTGATCACTTAACACTTTCTGGTCCGCTCACGTATTAGTACATTTTTTTGTCACAAGTATCAGGTGGCCACTCACGTATTAATATGTGTTCATCTAGTCTCTGGTGTTTCACGCCACGGTGGATTTATTTGGAACTATTAGGAACTATTTCTTTGATCGTACTCAGTCTAGAAGCTTTACACATTGTTTTGGTGAAAGTGTAAGGTGTTTTATGAGAGATATTACAGTTTTTTTAATATCCAATAGTTCAGAAGTTGTGTGTGTTTTATTGAATGCTTATACCATTCATGCGGTGGCACAGAAAATGGCCAGCCCCAAGGACTGGTAAATTTAAAGGGCACCGGCACACAAAGTGTTAATACTCTTCTCTGCTTCGACATTTAGCAAGGGAGGGGGAGGATAAGGACTCAAAAAGGGGGAGAAAAGAGCACAAGGGACTATGGTGTGACAGTTCACTGGTGAATCAATGGTGGGTAACCTACGGGGAATACACAATAATGTAAAAGATATGAATAATAATAATAATACTCTTCTCTGCTTCAAAGATAAACCTTTTAAATATGTAGAACTTTTCAGTGTCCTGAACATTCTTAGTCTTCTGCTCCTGTTCAAAGTTCAACTGAAATTCATTGGGCAAGTTTCTATGGAGAACAGACATGCCTACCTCACAATATATTTCAATAAATAAAGCCGCAAATGTTATTTCCAAGATTTCTGTCTTTTCTTTACCACATGAATTTCTTTTTCCAATCAAATTGTAGTAATGACTATTCCATGAACCACTTTTAAACTCTCCTTTTATCCTTTTACAGTGTTATCATTGTCTGGGATACTCCTGGGATACTCCTTCACACCATTCCTACATTTTACCTGTCTACATTTTGTTTTTCTTTAAGGTACATCCACAAAACTATTGATATACCAAAACTATTTGATATATGATATATCCTACTGTGTAAGTTACTGTTTTACCACTTTTAACAATAATATGTTCTTTGGGGTTGGCATGAGGAAAGTATCATATTAGGAAGCTAATAAATGTTTGCTAGAGGAAGGAAGGAAAGAAGGGAGGAAGGGAGGAAGGGGAGAAGGGAGAGAGAAAGGGAGGGAGGGAGGGAGGGACAAAGTTGAAATAGAGTTATTTATTCATTTGACTAATCTTTGACCGTACTCATATTCCAGTTCATCTCAGAGCCAAGTATTGTGTACTTACTGGTTTATTCATGTTTCAGAAATGCCTGTATAATATCTATTATTTTCTAGAAACTGTAAAGGTGCTGGGGTCAAGCACCTTGACTCTGGAATTAGAGAATCTAGAGTTAAATGTTACCCTTTCTGGTAACATTACTGGCTCTGACACTGAGCAAGTTCCTTAGAATTTAAAGGTCTTGGCTTCCTTATCTGAAAAATAGTGATGGCAGTGGTGGTTGGTGGTGGTGATGATGATGATTATGATGGTCAATGTTCTTTGTCCCAGGCACTCTATCAGGGATTAGGGTCAAGAACTAATATCTTTGGAATCAAAATAATCAAGTTTCATATCCCAGTTCTATTTCTCATTAGTTGGAGACCCTAACAAATTAGTTAGCATTACTAAATTAAGCCTCAATTTCTTCAACTGTTAAGTGGAGACAAACATGTCAGTGCCTTCTATCACTCCAAGAATAAAATGCAAACTACTTATCAATGGTCTAAAACCAAGACCTCCATAGCTGACTCTTTCCTATCCATCCAGATGCATTCCAACCTTTTTATTTGCTTGTTTCAGAATATTTTCTGTTTTTTAACAAGTCAAGCAGCTTTCCACTTTAATTCTTTTGCACTGTCACATGACAGGCTCATTTTCATGTTTATTCAATCACCTCTTCACAGGATCACTTATTGACCACCTTATCTGAGCAGTGTTCCCCCTCATTCTCTAATTATTCTCTCTGGCCTCATTTATCATAACAGATGCATTATTTGTTATTATTATTTAAATTTTTTTTGGTTCAATTGCTTACTTGCTTATGGCCTGTTTCCTTTATTCAGAAAATGTTTCATCAAGCCTGAGCCAGAGCACATATTGTTTGCTAATCTGGTTCCAGTGTCTGGTGAAATACACAACCAGTTAGGTATTGCAAAAATCAAGTTGTATGCATATGTGAAGGATAAGAAGTTAACAGTTTGTTGAGAAGATTAAATGCATAGTCTCTGGCAGAAAATAAGTGAAAATTAAGGTTACTTCTTATTGTTACTAATGATGTTAAGATTAAAAGGGTTCATGCATTTGTAAAAGTTTGCAACCTAGAGAAGATTTGGGAGTGTAACAAGCCAGTTATAATATGAGTAAGTGCTGCCTGAATGGGGCTTTTGTGATATGGGAACATGTAGATATGCTCAGGGAATATTTGCTGAACTTCTGTTTCTACTTGACTGTTCTTAAAGAGCACTACCCAAGAGAAAGGACACCATGACAATAGAGGCTAGAGCTTATGTTCATCCTTCTAAATAGATTTAAAACATTGTTACCTTTAGAGAAAATGATCTGTTATCCAAGACAGAATAATTCAGTGCAGGTAAGGGTTGTAGTGTACATGTACTGCTTTATTATAGCTACCGAAAATATAACATATCCTGGTACAGGCTGTTAATGCTTTCATGACTTTTTCCCTCCTCTTAGTGCTACCATTAAAGAACAAGCAAAGCATCCTTTTATTTATTCCTCACATCCCAATAATCTCCCCAAAACCTCTTCAATACTGCCCCCAATTAAATTAATTGCAAGTTAAGCTTGTTCTGCTATGCAATGGCAGCTTCAAGACCAGTCTTCTAGCCTTCCTCTTCTAAATTGTTTGCTTCTCCTAACTCACTCTTATATAGACAATTTGAAGTTGCCACTTCCATTTTTATTCCTTCCTCTGCCCATGCCTTGTAATTACTCTTCCCAATTCAACAGATTATACATTTATCTATACAAAGTGCCCTATAGCTGTATTCCTTCCTCCCTCCTCACCAACATTTAGTAATTACAATTTTAATCTGAACAAATATAGTCTCTCCTATTAGAAAACCATCAGAACACAGTTTTGGAGATAAGACTGACCTCTTAAATTTTATGATTAGAGCCACAATGTTTTCCATGTTGATAAATTATAGAGATAGCAGTATCGTTTCTTTTCCTATAAGGATTTCTGTTTGGGTGTATTAACAGTGCCAACAGCAAGGAAGAGACAACATGATCATTTTGTTGGTGGTGGTTGATTCCCCATGTCAGGGACATGTTGTAGCAGGGGTTTAAACAAATACATTCATTTAATTATAAAATAAAAATATACATTTAATATACATTAATATACATTAATATACATTAATATACATTAATATACATTAATGTATAACTATACATTAATATATATTAATATACATTAATATACATAAAAATATACATTTAATAAATATACATTTAATACATTTAATAATAAAAATATACATTTAATACATTTAAAAATATACATTTAATAAAAATATACATTTAATTAAAAATATACATTTAATACAATTAAATATACATTTAATAAAAATATACATTTAATATATAAAAATATACATTTAATAAAAATATACATTTAATATATAAAAATATACATTTAATACATTTATACATTTAATAAAATATACATTTTAGTGTTATGTAGAAAATATATTCCTGCTAGGAATGGTTCTGGTGAGTCATCTCTGAGTACTTCCAGTTTATTGAGTTTTGTAGACCCACAAGTTCAGAGATCAAATAATGCCCATAGAGTTTGAAGAAGCACTAATGATGGTTACCCTCTGACAATACTTTATTGAATCTGTTGAGGAACAGAAAAAGAATTCACTGCTGATCCTCCCAGAGGGCATAATAATCCCCTGGTACAAAAACAGAGAGAGGTGGGACTGTGGCTAGGCAAATGGCTAATGATCACAATCACTAACATCTAGAAGGAACAAGAGCAACACTTTGCTACTTCAGATTATCAGACAATAGATTTCCTTTGAGTAACATTTTCAGAGAGTCTCTTCCCTCGGACTTTAGAAAAATGTCTTAAAAGTGAATTCCACACGCACAATAAATGAATGTGTGCTGCTAAAAGAAGAAGTTTCAGGATGGTGCTCATGGTAATTATAATAATCCATAAAAATAATAGCAACAACTACAACAGTATACGAAACAGATGCTGTCACATGTGGCAAATAAAAACTGTATCAGAGAAAGTGAAGTGTTGCAATGGTATTGAAGAATTAGGATCTTGTCTTCATTATTTTAGTTACTCACACAACAAACTAAAAAGAGCATAAACAAATAGTACAGTGAAGTGTTTTGAAACAAAAACAGTCTGGCTTTGGGTTCATGCTTTTAACTGCTATGCTATGCTATGCTATGCTATGCTACGCTACGCTACGCTACCCTACACTATGCTATGCTTTGCTATGCTTTGCTAATTCTCTCCTTTCTTCTCCTTTCCTCTCCCCTTTTCTCCCCTCCCCTCCCCTTTCCTATTCTATTTCTACTGTTCAATTCTAATATCATATAATATCATCTTTCCTACATACTGTAGTTATCTGTAGACCTGTTCTTCATGTCTATGTATTTCACAAGTTTTCAAGTTCCATGTGAATAGAGGCTGGGTCTGTCTAGTTTACACTGAATTTCCAGAAGTTAGCCCAATACTAGTAGGCACATGGGTATACAGAAATGTTTACTTGGATGGTCAATGGACAGAAATGTTTATTGGATAGTCAATGTCAACCAGCAAAATAGCAACAAATTAGGCACTCTGGGACTTAAATACCTAAGGAGAAAAGGAGTGCGATGCTATTCTGCGTCTTTTCTTTGAAAAATTCAAATCCCCTTTACTTTTTACTGTAGTATGTCATAACCTAAGAAAGACAGATCAATAAGGACCTTGCCAATGGCAGGGAGAAAATAGTGGACTCAGATAAAACAAAGAAAAGTTTTCTCAAAGATTTTCACACATGATGTGATTCTATCCCGAATGTTGACAATATTGGGTTGAAAATATCTTAAGACAAAAATGCATTTAATACATTACCTATCAAACATCATAGCTTAGCCTTGTTTATCTTAAACTCTTAAAGTAACATATTAGTCTAAGTTTGAGCAATATCATATCACAGTCTGTTTGAAAATAGTGTTGAATGAAATTTATTGAATATTATACTAACAGTGAAAATAGAATGGTTGTTTACCCTCATGATCATGTGTCTGACTGGGACCAGTGACTCGCTGCTGCTTGTCTATCATCACTAGAATCACACTGCATATGTCTAGCCTAGGGGATGATCAAAATTCAAAGTGTAGTTTCTACTCGATATACATTGCTTTTAAAACAACATAAAGTAAAAAAAATTGATGTTAGACTTTATTGAACAATTTTAAGTTGGGCCATCTGCATCTACCCCTCACATTTTTTCTTTTTTTAAAGAAAATCTTTTTTTAAAGATTTTTTTTATCAAAGAAGAATGTATTAATGATCTTTATTGTTGATGGGAAAATATTAGTGGAATTATTATTAAAGTGTCCCTCAGTTTCTTAAAACGCTCAGGTCATAATTATGCATGATAGCATTTATATTTGATTTCCTGAATCCTGAAAATGTGTTCCACTTTAATTACAATATTTGTAATACTTTTCTCCAAAAGAAAATGTTTTCTTTTCTGGATTAAAGCAACAAATCTATGTTGTCTACAGATTTTGTGTCTAGGAAACCACTTTGGGAGGTTGGAAGAAGCACCTATCACCAAATATTCCAAAATCTCACTAATCTATGGGTATCAGTACCCAAGTTTCATTTCTAAACTTATGCAGGAGTTATAGTGTATTTCAAAGTCCCACCATTCTGGCTCATGAGGAAATCAAAGAATAAATAATAAAATACCTTGAGACAAATGAAAACAAGCACACAACATCCAAAACTTATGGGACACAGAAAAAGCAGTACTGAGATGGAAGTATGTAGCAATACAGGCCCACATCAAAAAATAAGAGCTCAAATAAATAAGCTGCTCTCTCAACTCAAGGAATTAGAAAAAGGTAAACAAACAAATCTAAAAGCCAGTAGAAAAACAAATAATAAAAAATCAAAGCAGAAGTAAATGAAATAGAAATTTAAACGACAATTCAAAAGATGAACGAAACCAAAAGCCAGTTCTTTGAAAAAATAAAATAGACAAACCTCTAGCAAGGCTCACCAAGGAAATTAAGGGAGAAATCTCAAGTAAATAGAATAAAAAATGAAAGAGGAGAAGTCACAACAGATGCTGCAGAATTTCAGAGGGTAATTAGAGATTACTATGAACATCTGTATGTGAACAAATTCAATAACCTAGAAGAGATGGACAATTTCTTAGAGTTATACAATCATCCCAAGACTGTATATGGAAGAAATAGAAGTCCTGTACAAACCAATCACAAGCAAGGAATTTGAAACAGTAATCAAAATTCTCCTAGAAAACAAGAGTTGAAGACCAGATGGTTTCACAAGTGAATTCTACCAAACCTTCAAAGATAAACTAATACCTATCTTGCTCAAACTCTTCCAAAGAATTGAAAAAGAAGTCATGCTTACAAGTACTTTTTATGGGGCCAACATTATTCTAAAACCAAAACTAAACAAAGACAACACATGATCAATCTCCCTAATGAACTCAGATGCAAAATCCTGAATAAAATCCAAGCAACCTGAATCTAACAATGAATTAAAATGATCATACACCATGATCAGATGGGATTTCATACCCGGAACACAAAGATGGTTTGACATTTGAAAATCAGTCAACATAATTCACAACATCAACACAAAGGATACAAATCATATGATCATATTAATAGATGCTGAGAAACCATGACAGTTAGAACAAAAATTGGTTTCTACTATTTTGTTATTTTGAACATTAGTATGTATTACTTTTTGACTTTTGCTTTTCTTTCTTTTTTTATTGAGGTAACACTGGTTTACAATGTTTGTGTTTTAGAGTTAAAAGATCTCTCTCCTAGTTTATTTGTTATTACCACACCTCACTTACCACCTCAGGGTCTGTAGTCCATCCCTGTAATCCATTGTGCTCCCACCCCTTTTTGTTCTCACTCCTCCCCCTCCAGTAGTCTCAGTTCTACATTCTGATTTCTAGGGTTTGTTATTAGTTTATCTGTGTTTTTGTTTTGTTTTCTCTAGCTCTTTGTTTTGTTTGGTTTCTATTACTAAAGGAAGTAATCAAAATATCACACCATAGAAGAGGAAATAGATAAAATTAGATAACTGGGTAAAACCACTGAAAAATGAACAAATGAAATAAATTTAACACAGTTATCTAAGCAACCTTAAAATTTTTTCCCCAGATTTACTGTGGAAAAGTCATAACCCAACTTTGAAGAAACGAAAAACCTAAGAAACAAAAAGAACTTCTCCATGAGATTCACACTATGAAACAACTTAATATAATTAAATAAAACAAGAAATCAAAGAGAAGATAACAGAACAGCCATATGAGGTTAAAATGGATGTTGTATAGTAAAGGGAACAAAACAAATATAAAACTAACATCATGCTGGACTGAAACTTAAAAGTTGTAAGTTATGATGATATATTTGTATTACAATAAATTGATGCCAAAAATTAAGGATTATATTTCTGATGGTGTTTCCATTTCAAACATGATTTGGGAAGTTGTGTATATCATATATATCACTTTATTAAGGAGATTGTCAGAGTTACCTAAATAAAAATATTTGTTTTCAGTAGATTAAATTCCTTTTTCCAAAAACCATCCAAGACTGAGGAAACAGGAATGGTGTGTGAAAACAGTATGCAGCATTTGACATTTTGAAATTTGTTTTCTATTAGTTCTGTAGAAAAGTAGCCTGTGACAATGCTGGTCTAAGGTTTGGACCACAAGCCAAAGCTTAAAGATGTAAGGCCAGTGCCCTGGACAGACTGGACAGCAGGCCATTTACTCAGTTTTCTTGGTTGCATTTATCCCACCTACTCCTCTGTTGGTTCCCTTGAGATTGTTTCAAGAGCCAGGAAGACATACATGTATAGTTTTGAGAAATACTTGTTTTTCATTTTTCTACTTGCATGAACTATATTTATCTAAGCTGAAACTTGGCTTGAAAAGGTATTTGTATTATGGCTAGGTCTGTTTGTCTACATTTCTTTAATTTATGCAATATATGTTAATTACTCTTTCAATGTAAAAATATTTTGACATTGCTTTTTCTCGTTTCTTTGACTTTTTGAATAATTTTATCATGAGGCTGGCTCTGAATCACATCTGCTCTCTGGGCTTTTAGCCTTTTATTTAATGTATACATCCTTCAATACTGATGTTCAAGTCTCTTGTTCCTGGATTCTTAAGACATCTTTAGTAAACATTATTATGGAGGGATATTGCTAAGGAGGTGACTTCATCTGTCTGATTTTTGACGGTTAATTCGAGGTAATACCCCATGTGGATATTCAAAAAAACTAAAAGTACAGATTTAGACTAATCAAATTTAGACATATTCATGTACCAAGGACAAAACAAGATATTCATTTTTGAACAGAGGCAGGTCATTCAACAAAATTGGATCTACCTGACCTTCTCAGAAGCTATAGAATGCATTTTATCCAAAGGATGATTAAAAAGATGCAATTTTTCTTCATATGAAGGGAAATATCATCTGAATTCAGAGGTAACACATCTTACCTGCTCATCACTTTTAAAATCTACCTAAGAAATATACATGAGGACAAAGACATGTATTTGTGAACTCGGAAAATAGATTTTGGAAGGTTTCATCTTTTAAATTTAACACATTTATAAGTTTTCTGAAATAAATGCCATGACCTAGAGAGTACCCACCCCTGCAGATAAGTTGCCTTCCTTGCCAACACCCAGTATACATATCACACACCTCATCACCACCCTTTTCTGACAAAGCATTACTCTAATGGTTCATTTAAGTGATTGACAGAGATGATGAACACGTACTTCAGCAAGACTCTTGTTAACTAATCACTTTTCCACACAGTTGATAAAACTTTATGGTTTTCTGAGCTGGTATTCCTGAAACATCTTGTTAACATTTACTATTAGGAAATGTTCACAGGTACAATGGGAATATTACACCTCTTGCTGTTACTGGCAAGATTAAAAATTTAGAAAAAATGTGGAACTGCAGTGCAGATTTTTCTTGGGGTATGTCAAAGCACCTTTTGCGATAGCTATTAGATTTTAAAAAGCATTTTCCAAGACATCTATCTTACACAGACAAGACTATTCTAAATTGGTCTCATTAAATCATTTGTTGTCACAGCCAACAGCCTTGTGGAGGCTAGTTAACAAATGAAAAATGAGCCCTTCTAACTTGTTTATATGTATGCTTCTTTTATTTCAGTCCTTCCCCTCCCCGTAGCATGTTGATTTAGGGGATCTTGTTATAGTACTGCCTGACAGAAATTAAAAATGTGAAGGCTGAAAATTCTGTAGATGTAATGTCCAAGTTCACTTATTGATGAAATACTGGTGAAGAGGTTCCCACTGACAATGATATGGGGGTCTATTTTCTAGATCAAAGAACGGAACCAATTAAAATATCATTTACCTTGTAGAAAAGTTAACACAGAATCACTTGAGAAACACAAACTTCTTAGCACAGGAAAAAAAAAAAATAATGATCCCAAATTCATCTCTTGAGTTTTGCCTTCTAGTCCCTGGTCTGTCAGCTCAATTTTTCTCAACAATATAATTTAAAGAGTTTTGTTCATTTATTTATTCAATTATTCATCATTGTACCTTTCAATACTACAGCGAATGGAAGTTACCCTTTATAATTTTTTTGTCAAGTAATCTTTTTCCTTGCTATTTGGTATAAATTAATCTTAATTACAGTTTCATATGTCCTCTTCTTGTAGTTTATCATTGCTTTTGGATTTTTTTTTTTTTCATACTATGGCTTCCTTAGCTTGGGACCCAGAGAAAATACGTTTGTTTCCTTTTGGTTTTGTTTTATTTTTCCTTTTTGGAGTCCTTGCTAAAGTTTCCTTACTTTTGTTTATTCCCTAACAGCTTTCCCTTAATGTGTTGCCAAGTCTTAAGTGAAGTGGAATGGAGTTTTCTGATTAGCTCTGTGAAATGCTGTGTATTTCAAGGCTAGCAATAAGAAAATGTTAATGATAGAAAAGAACTTTGGGAATAGGTAGATCAAGGTTTGATTCACATTTTCACCAATTTTCTTATTTGTAAAAGGGAGATGATACTTTCAGGGTTAAATTGAAGAAAAAGTGAAATATATATGAAGTTCCTTGCACAGAGTAAGACACAATAAACATACCATCTACTAGAAAACAAGAAAAATTCTATTTTTTGAATTTTCAAGTAGTATCTAATTTTTTGCCTTGTATCTTCCACGGTCATTTTAGCTCCTCAGCTTTCTTCTATTTGATGATTGGTTAAACTTAATGTTATGCAAACATTTGTATTTTAAAAAATGTTCCAATTATATTCTCAAGGGTCCAAAGTAATTGATATTACTTGAGAATCAGATCCTTACTGATATTTACAGCAAAAGTTAATTTTGGATTATCTACAATTCCATTAATGCAACGTATTTTCTTGTTTTAGGTTATTAATGACAACTTTAAAGAAACACAAAACTCACAATAACCCAAGAGATAGTACTTAGAACATTACTACAATTTAATTTACTCCTATTAATCATTACTCTACTCTGATCTTGTGGTCAGTTTGCTTTGTAGAATGATAACGTAGAAAGCACATTTAAACTAATTCCTTAAGTGACTGTAATTTTTTTCAAATTTCCCATTAACTCATATATTCTACGTTCTATTCGTTTAGTAGTTCCTCTACCTATCCAAAATTTTATCTCCCCTAGCTTTCCCCCCTGTTTATCTGATTTGCAAGTTTCAATTCACTGTATCTCACCTGTAGTCTTGCATTCACTAAGTCAATAAATATGTACTGAATGCCTACGGTGTGTCACGTATTATTGGTCTGAGAAGAAAGCAATGAATAAACATATACTTGAATTCTTAGAAGTTACACTTTAGTAGTGGGTGGAGAAAGATCAATGATCATTGCATTAGCAAGTAAGTAAGCAAGCTGATTTAAAATAGTGATGAGTACTGTGGCGAAAATAGGATATGACAATGTGACAGGGATTTGGGGTGGTGATCATGCAAGGGCAATTATTTTAGCTAAGATAGTCAGGAAAGGGTTGTCAGAAAGGGTTAGACCTACATGATGAGAAGTGAAGAATACTGTAGACAGAAGAGCAGCAAGTTCAAAAGCCCTGAGACGGAAACAGGGTTTGGCATTTCTGAAGCATGAACTGAAGATAAGTATTACTGGGGTGAGGTGGGTAAGGGGGATTATAGTGGAACCTGATGTTGAAGAGGTAGTTTAAAAGTCACACAAGATGGTAGGATATAGTAAAATGTTTAGACATTTTTTTTTATGGGCAATGAAATGACCTTGGAGGCTTTTAAGCAGCTGGGTGGATTGATCTGATATACTTTGAGATCTTTTTGGTATTACGTGGAAAACAGTCTGGGGACTGTGAGGTGGGCAAGAGTTGCAGCAAAAAGACTAGTTAAGGGACTATTGCAGTGCCTCCCTGATAGTGCAGCGGTTAAGTGCTGCACTGTGGAGCTGTCGGCAGGGGGCAGGGGCGACGAGAATTTAATGCCCAGTGAGGGAGATTCCCACATGGCGCAGCAGACCTCTCCTGCCTCGCCCTCTGCTCCGCTCAGCAGTGTATTTCCATTGTTCTGCCTGTTCTGCTCCCCACTCTGTCTCTGGTGAAGCCTCTCACTGCCCCATGCCTCTGGCCTATAATCCAGCCTGTATGCATAAATAAATCTTTAAAAAAAAATAAAAAGAGAGACTATTGCAGTAGCATTAGTAACAAAAAAAGGTGACTTGAACTAGAGTTTTAAAGAATGGAATTGTGAGAGCAGCTCTGAGAAAGACTGGGGGCAGTACCAATAGGAGTTGCTAATAGGCTTTTTGTGAGAATTAATAGAAATTGAAAAAGTGGCACCTTATGATTTAGCACCTGAGAAATTGAAACCTATATAGTAATTGCTTTATACTATCCTAAAGAGTCTGGAAGGTCCTTGAAAATATTAACTCTTGTTTGTCTTTGGATCACCAATACCACCAATAACTATGTAATGCATAGTTATTGCTCTGTAAATATTTGTGGAATGAAAGGATGACATAGACATAAATTTACATTTATTTTCTTGACAGAATAATAGCTTCTGTGTTAAAAGTTTCTTGCAGGGCATGTGGTATGATAAAATAATAAATGATACAACTTCTTAGAATATACTTGATAGAATTCACCAGATTCACACAAGCAGACTTATAGTTCAGAAAGAAACCAGATGTTTACAGGTGAGATGCAAGTGTAAAACACATAGTAAACATAGATCACAGATAGTGTTTAAACTTTAAAAAGAGATAACATGTAAGTCCACCTTTAATTGCTTAAAAGAAAATACAATAACCTAAAACCCAAAGTTGTTATTCGTGAGAGTAGAGAGATATCTCTATCAAATACTATAGCTTTGGATATAATTGACTTCTCAAATCTAACTGGTTTAGGTTAAGAAGATAACTATTTATTTTTTGTGTGTGTCTTTTACATTACTGTATATTCCCCGTAGGTTTCCCACCACCAATTCACCCGTGTACCGTCACCATAGTCCCTTGTGCTCACTTCTCCCCCTTTCTGAGCCCCAATCTTCGCCCCTCTCTCGCTGATTGTTGCTCTTGTATTTGGTTCCCCTATATTCCTGTTATAGGTGAGACCATTCGATATTTTTCGTTTTCTTTTTGGCTTATTTCGCTGAGCATGATCCCTTCTAGTACCATCCATGTTGCAGCAAATTGCATGTGTTTATCTTTTTTGAATGTTGAATAATATTCCATTGTGTATATGTACCACATCTTAAAGAAGATAACTATTGATTCATGTAACAGAAAAATAAATTATAAGGCATTGGGAAATGGCTTAAACAGGGTTTAAATGATGTTATCCAGGAATTCTATTCCAGGGATTCTTTGATAGCTTTGTTCTTTACTCTTGCTTGAGCTTTACTCACAAATGGTTACAAGATGGCTGCATGAACTTTTCAGTGAGAAAGGGAGAGCTTCAACAGTGGAAACAATGTCTTGAGGCTGGCTCTAACTGGCTTTATTTGAACCATGTGCTTATTGGACCTAAATACATCTGTGTGGCATAAGAGGAGTGGTTCCTCAAAGAAATTCAGAGTACTACTGGGAAGAAGGAAGAGAAAAAGGCAGACAAATATATAGCACATGTCAGCACTTAAATGGATAATTTCTATTAATTTTTAAGCATGTGTGTGGCTTCACTATATTTCAAAAATGGATTATATTTTCATGAAACTCTCAGCTCCAAGAATACAAGGACCTTCCATTATTTTTTATGTACCTGGGGCATAACAATGTGCCAGATATAAAACAGTTACTAAGTAATACTTGCTAAATGAATAAACACAAGACATCCTTTAAACTTTAGGAATCTTTGCTGGACTTCTACATTGACTTTTGAGATAAAGCGAAATAAGAATTTCTGTAAGTGTGCATAAATTGTTTCGAAAAATTATTGATAGACAACCAAAATAATGTGAGAAAAGAAATTATTGGATTCAATTACAGCATCTTGAAAAGGTTTTACAAATTGAGATTTTGGCCTGCATTTAAAAATTTTGATTCTTTTTGATCTCTTTCACCTTTTCTGTATAAAATAAACACCATATTTCCTATGGCATTTCAGGGAACTGAACTTGATGATTTTGGCAGTGTTGTTTTGTTCTTTCAAGACATTCAACAGCAAGCACATACGTGTCTGACTAAATGTCACTGTGCTTAAGGTTTCTATAATTTAGATTTGGAGGATGGCAAAGGGAGAAAGAAGACAGAACTTTGTAGTTTCTTATTCTGCTGTCTCATGATGTTTCTTTGTTCATTTGATTCTAATGATTCTAATAGGCATTGAAACAAAAGCTAGAGGATTGGCCTACCACGGGTTAATTACTTAGTGAAATGGCTATTTCTCAAGTCTGATGGTGGGGAATGGGTCAGAAAAGACTAATTAGATAAGCTTCGAGTTCTAGGGAAATGCTAGTGGAACAGGTGAAAATAAACTGGTGATAATTGAGGGGCTAATTATTCTCCACCCAGCAATTGGCCACCAGGTGTTCTGTAGCACATAAAAGAAGGACTTGTAGAGCAACAGAGGCTGCTTTTGTTCAGGGAAACAAGAGCTGGGGGAGGGTAACTAAATCCCAGAGGGTTTTAAAATTCATAAAATGATGTTTCTTGTATGTTTCACTTGTTATTTCATACTGCACTGGATAGAATACTTGACCAAGGATATGTGCTGGTGTTTTGTTTTATTTATTTGATTTTAAAGAATTTGAATGCCTTTTAGTCTGCATACTTGTGAAGAATTTCAGTGTTTTATATATCTATATATCTATATCTATCTCCTTGTAATTGAGTTTATGGTAATAATCTATATGGCACATTTGTTAAATAGAAAGTTTATTGGCGTTTAGAAAGGCCAGGATTAATAATAGAATGGAAACCAACCAGTCTGAATTGTTATGTGCATCAGTTTTATAATGACCAAACTTTCTCTTATTCAGACTGTATGGGAAAATAATGAGTTCTTATAATATCTCTAGTGGTGTGAAAAACATTACAAAGCTATCCCATAAAGGATCTTTCAATTCTTTTTTATTGTCCACATTTGTCATTTTGTTAAAGATTCAGCATTCAGAATTCTGTAACTAAACAGAGCTATCTTTGATGTAATCTTTTATAGGTAACATAAATCAATTGAAAGCATGAATACCCGGAGTTAATGATTATCGTTAAAATAATGTAATATATAATGTAGAAATATCTACAAACCAGAGAGCATGACAAAAGTAGAAAATATTTTAAAATGACAAAGGTGACAATAAGTAGGTTGTCAGAGTTACGCTCAGGCATGTATGACTTTAACCTTGTGTCCATCAGCCCTGATTCTGTTTTCCTGCCAATGTACATTTTTGGTCTTGGGTAAAGACCATTGTTTCTTTGGAGATAGGACACTGCTTCTGCCAGACTCAGTGCTCAGTGGGGCTAGAGCTCACTATTGGAATGCCACTCTGGTTTAAGACAGCTGAAGTTCAAGTCGAATGGCTGCTTTCAGACCTAGGTTCTGCCCCCTCCTTCCTGATTTCTCTGACTTTACTCTTTCCATTAGTAGGCAGAGCAACTTAAGAGTGACTTTGTAACTGAATTTGAATCACAATCACAGCTCTACCAGTTATTGTGACTTGGAGCAAAGACCTTGAATTTACGTCTTTTGCTTTTTTTAGAAGTAATGATTACTGTCTTACAGAGCACTTGTAAGGATTAAATAAGATGTAAAATCTTTTTATCAGTAAGGTCTAAGCAGAAAAACAAAGCTATTGTATAGTGTCTAAATAGGCCTGTTTTCTACAGGCAATGAATACAGTTACCAATGTTATGGAATGTGTATATATAATGGGATAACTGGAAAGCCAAATAGGGAATGTTTAGGCAACTTGATAATTAGTAACAGAGGAAACAAGTTCCACTCTTAGGCATAGGGGATGGTATTACTAGAATTTAGGGATTACATGAGTCTCAGCAAGTTGAAGCCACAGCAAATGTCTCCAGGGAGGATACACTAACAGTGATGTTCCCAGAAGATGAGAGAGAAAAGGAGAAGCATTCTACCTTTTCCCACTCTCTATTTTCCATCCCTTGTCTCCCATCAACTGAACTGGACCGACCAGAAGCCACCAGACATGGGAGCCAGCCTGGGAAATGCAGCAGCCTGCTGGATAAAGCCACCCAGAGACTCAGAGAGAACAGGAGAAA
Source organism: Scalopus aquaticus (assembly GCA_004024925.1). NCBI lineage: Eukaryota > Metazoa > Chordata > Mammalia > Eulipotyphla > Talpidae > Scalopus > Scalopus aquaticus. Next base: position 47,278 of record PVIJ01002439.1, on the reverse strand, counting down.
GGCAAAGAACAGCTCCAGTATTAATAGCTCAAGGACCAGTACCCATGGCAGGTTGCCTGATACACAATTAGTACTTAATTGAGGTGTCACGGAACCATGTGCTTTATTTCCCCTCCCTCACTTCCCTATCCTGACCTTTAAACTCCCTAGGACCCAAGAAAGGTCAGAGAAGAAACTTCAGCCCCTGCTTTGAGCCTGTTTTCTCCCTGAAGTTTCTCTCTCCCTACACTACTGACCTTGGAACTCATCTCTCTTCCTCCATTTTCTGAGAGAAAATAATGGATCTTTTAGCTAAATGCAGGCATAAGGGTTTTCTTAAGACCTCTCACCTCTTTCCTCTCAGGGGAACCTACCAGGTCCCCAAATCTTCAGGCTAAATCCAGAGAACTTGATTTACTTTGAAAGCATATGTCCATGTTATTTAATCATGACAGGTGCTAGAAAACCCTACCATCACTGACTTTGATAAACATAATTCTTTAGAACAATCTCCATGCCTGAATAAAGGAAGCCCAATTCTTAAATAGCTGCTGAAAAAAAAATCTTTATTCTTGAACTCTGACATCATTATAGCGCTCTTAACTGGCTTGTATATCTGATTTCCCTATTATAAGCAGCCCACCAAAACCAAGAGCTTTGTTGGGGAATTAAAAACAACAATTTAGAACAATTAAAAATGCACATATCTTACAGGTAGGCCAGACTTTGATGAAAATATAGTAAGGAAAAAAGATGGAAGGCAAAATGAACCAAACTATATTCCTGCTAGTCTGAATGTTGCAAATGGTATCTTGAATAAAGGAATTCTGTATTAACTTCTGATGGAGATCATATACCTCCCAAAAATGTTCGACCAAAATTAAAAAAAAAAGAAAGGTCTACCTATTTGACTTAAGAAATAAGCCTTAGTTATATGAGTATCTATTCTGGGTCACTTTGACCTTTTATACCATACAAATGAGGTATTACTATACAGTGAAGTCTGCTTTTTCTTTTCTTAAATAAGTTGCCCCATATAGAATCATCAAAGGTTTATCAAAAACCTAAAAGCTGAGTGAAGGACCAGATAACATTTGTGTTATAAAATAGATTACTTTTTTATTTTTTCCTGTTTAATATGTAAGTAGAAATTAGACATTAAAGATCAGAGAAGAAGACTACAATCACATTTTATTTTTGTGCAAGTACCCATCTGAGAAGTTCCCAAACTTAGGACTAGGCATTAGGGAAGACATCTGTGCAGTAGGGAGTCTTGGGGATGAAAGGTTAAAGATAAGAGAACAATGAGTGGATTTTAATCCATTGGGAAAGCTGTCAGCAGCAGAATTAGAAGAGTAAACTGCATAGGGACCATGAAGAATGCAGCTGCTAAACTACAGCCTTTGACAATTTAGAAAATCCATCTTTTTTAGTTTTAAAATGAAAGCTTTTCCCACATCAAGGATTGTCTGGAGAATATGTCTTCCATAAACTGCGTGAATACCAGTTTAAGATTACTGAAAGAAGAATACTGCATACTTCATTGGGGATACATTTCCAAATTAGAATAGCAGTGTTACATATTGTTAACTCTTCAGTGGCTTGAAGTTTTGGATTTTGTATGGCTCATGTGTTCCTACTTTATGAGCAGATATTTAGCCAAAGTCTGAAATACTTGGGGAAGAGTCAGCAATGGTTTGATTTAGTCAGCTCCAATAGCCACCAATTTCCAAGAGAAAAGATAGGTGAATAAATCAGATGAGTACTATACTAAAACTTCTAGACAGGACAATCAATTACCCAGAAAACCAGCACATGTTGAAATAGAGGGGATGGTGAGAAAGAGATTATAGATTCTAAGCTAAACGTAGTAGATTTTATAAGCACTATACACTTTCAGGAGAACAACTGATGTTCCCATTACTAAAGCTTATCATTTTTGTGAAACAAATAATTTATCGAGATGTTATTTTCTTGGTTGTTCTTTGACTTTTCCTTTTTTTCATTTCAAGTAAATAGGCAGACTCTTTATACTTCACATCTTCTGGGTAATTTGCAGAACCTAAATTAGAGCTGCTAGAAGGCAGCTAGCCTGAACTTCTTGAAAAGAGTATGTGTGAAAGGAAAGAGAGTAGAGTGTGTTTAAGAGAATTTAGAAGGGAAGTCAGGGAGAGGAAGATGGAAAAGGGAGATTTTTTTCCCTTATTATGATTAGAGGCTGGTCCTGTGGGGCCCACTGGTAGTAGGGACTTGCTTATTGTAAAGGACAGTGACATCAGAAAGAGCAAAATCTCAGAGAAGATGGAAACTAGACCCAAGGGACGAGATCCTTCAGTCCCCCTAAAGTGGCACTCACTAAGCTCTGCACAAAAGCAGCTAAACTTCCATGTACCAAGAGACTCTGAGGATTGAGATACTATGTCTGTAGTAACCCTTGTTTGCCAGTGACCAATTACTGAAGGAGACTTCCTGAACTATGTGTGCTGCCCAAGACCCTAGGACCTTTACATATTATTTTGGGTGGTGTGAGAGTAGGACTAATCACAAAATTCCAGCCAGTAAGGCAGGAAAAGGGCTGGGAGATGGGTTTTGTAGACTTAGAGACATAAATAAAATTTGATATTTTTCATAGTTTACTGACTTAGATTTATACCCATTATATTTAAGCAGAATGAAAAATGTATCCTAAGGATAAAATTATATTCTAAACCTTGCTTCTACCACCAAACCTACTTTGTTCTAGCACTCTTCTCCCTTACTGCATTCCAGCCTGGCTTAGCTCCCAACCGGCCATGTTCCTTCATACCTGAGGACATTTTTACTTCCATTTCCTTTTGTCTGAAAAATGCTCCTTCAAATATTTACATTACTGTCTTCTCCTCACCTTTCAGATTTTACTTTAATCCCATTTCTAAGGAAAGATAATCCATGATCTCCCTAATAAAAAGGGGTACCTCTCACACCCACACATATAACAAGGCAGTTATTCTCGATTACCCTGCTTTGTGTTACTTTAGTCACTGTGGATCTAGTGAAATTTTTTCTGCATAAACCTAGATCAATATGGATAATATCATACCACATAATAACATCTAGATCACTACAAAAGCTATTTGGTCCAGTATAGCACTCATTGCTGTTCTTATTACCTGCCTAGTCAAACCCGGCATGTACTCCTACCAAATTATCAGTATGCTCTTCTCTAAACAAACCCCGAGCATTTCAGCCTTTGTTCCTTTGTTTAGTGTATTTCCTCCCCTTACAGTGATTCACTCTCAGTTGTTAAAACTTTTTTTTTTATTATTTTTCAAAATCTATCTCAAAAGGCACCTTACCTTTTCACTAACATGTTCTAGCTCTCCTTTGAACTTAATATTTGTGCTTCTCTTATGACACTTGACTCCATTCAAGTTGTGAGTTAACTTGGTTTATCTTTCTTATTAGACAATAAGTATCTAAAGAACAGAGAAAAGTCTAGTCAGTCTTCATGAGTGCCTCTGATAATACTTTGCGCTTGGTAAAAATCCAGTCATCTGTTGATTTGATTTGAAATACCAAGTCACAGTAGCTTTTAGTTGATAAGTATTTAGAAATATAAATTTATTTATATACTAATCTTAACAAAATAATCATAAGACTAAATCTGCTTTTAATACAACTCTTCCAAATTAAAACCCAAACCAAAGCATTGGAGATCCAGAGTCATAATTAATTTACACATGTCATAGGTAGTTGGACAACTTGCTTTTTTTTTTGTAATTTAAAAAATTATTATAACAATATCTTTAAAGATGGATTACATAATTCATAAGGAAAGGTTTTAAAACAAATTTAGTATCTGCTGAATACCTTGTCAGTTTGTTAATGCAAAAGACAAGTACTACCTTTGGTTATTATTGCAATAAATGAAATGAAGTCAACTGTTTAAGAGAGATTCTTGCAGAAGCAGAATTGGGAGCAGAGCTCAGTAGTTTAAGAAGGGAAGAGAGCAGAACTAAGCAGATGATACATCTAGCAGTTTTTCCCCAAGAGGTTTTGAGTATAAAGAAGTGGCACTACCAATGTACTAAAAGCCCTTTAGGGAATCACGAAGCTTCAGTGCGCTGATCTGTGCCACAGAATAGGATATTCAGAGAATTGATGATAGGTCGGCCTCAATAATTTCAGAAGAGTGTGACTTCCTCAAAACCAACACATATTTCAATATTACAAATAGGATAATTTTTCAGCATTGCATAGCATTGCTGAGTGCTAATGAATGATTTCTTCATCTTGTTTGTTCCAAGACTATGTCATCAGGGACAAAAATAAAGAAACTTTCCTTTTTTGCATAGTATGCACATGGCCATGCCGTGGTGTGTCACAAGGCAAATGCAAATATAGGAGGACACAGGAACACATATTTTTTTAAAAATAAGCAAAAAGATAAGCTAATAGGCCAATATTTGGAGACTTATAGGTAGCAATAAATATCTGCTCAATAAATGAGTAATAAGTTAAGGCTTCAAATATAGTCAGTGTGATTAAGAATTACTTGATAGTTATAAATTGATATGAAATAAGGAACAAGAACTAATCAACATATCATTACATTATGGAGTTAGCAAATCATGGTCCCTACATAGATCCACAGCATGTTAGAATAGATTCTAATACCAATACCAGACAACCTCTTCATAATGACACAGGAACCTGTGCATGGATTATTGAAACCTTTTGTCCAGTGCCTAAAGCTAATTAGAAAAGAGCTAGGACTAGAATGCCAGTTTCCTATAGTTCACATATCATACTTTTCTATACATCATACTGTCAAAAACAAGCCAGGGTTATTGAGCAATAATAGATGAAACAACTGTTCTGATAACTGACAAAAAAAAAAAAAAAGCACTTGGACTCTTAATTTTTTCATCAGTATGATTTTTATAATCTTCAATTATCTTTATGTATAGTGTGTCTATTTTTCTCCAACTAGAGGGACTGAATCATAACAATGTAACATCATTCATTCACTTGACCAACATTTACTATGTTCCTACTACGTGTTAGTCTCAGCAGAATCTGTTGTTTCAGTTCATTGGTGATATTCTTAACAATGATGGATTTTTTACATATACACTTGCATTCATGTAGTATAAAGGGAAATAAACAGGCTTTATCAGGCATGAAATTCTGTTTTACTTAAGGTGACTTCATTTGGCACGCACCTTGTTCCCTCTAACTATAAACGACAACTTTAACCCCAGCTAGTCATTTATAAACCAATGTCCTTAATTCCAGAACTACAGAGAATATAGATGAATCATTGCACATTCAATCTTTTGTATGATAAGCATGGAACAGAGTCATATTATGATGGAAAGGGCTACAGGGATGGTCACTTATTACAGATGAGATCCCTGATTTTTAAGGAATATTTTACTAAACGTAATATTATATAAACGTGAACTAATCTTATTATTTAACTCTCATGTGGGAACTTGGATGTTGGATGGTAGTATGGAGCTTTCCGGGGGTATCTGTAGTGGATTTCTTTTTATAGCTTTCATGATTATTAGGCAAAACCATGTCATGAGAATAGTAAAGCCATGCCTTTTGCTTTCTGAGCAGGTCTCAGTAAGCAATTTAATATGGTTCACCGAGAGAGGGTATGGTAGCTAGTCCATGTTAAGCCTAAACAAACTGCAGTAGAAATTGAAATGGTTGTTCCTGGCTCAATTCATGCCCCTGGATTAAACTGAAATATTACCTATGTCATGTAGGGATATTGAAGAGAGTTGTAATTCTGTTGGTTTCAACTAGGTACTGCCAGCAGTAACTGCCATATGAAAAACTGAAAATACATTTCCTGAAGAATTATTAGTAAAAGGTGAAACTCCTACAAGGAGTGCAATTCAAAGTAGCAATAAAATAAGGAATAAGCAAAATTATTTGCTATCTGGAAGAGTAAAATTATGGAAAGCTGTCATCAGTGAAATTACCCTCCTCATAGAATTACAGAATTGTTTAGATTTCTTTTACTGCTTCTGTTGAGTAAGTTGAGTTTACATTGTTTCTAGAGATGCACATTATATTATTTATTTCCATAACTGGTAAAATTTCAGGTTCATAAATAAGTTTTCCCACAGCCTGTATAGTTTTATTTAGTGTGTACATATTAATGCCTTAAATTACATTCCTATAGCACATTCAATGAGCATGCTAATAAAATCACAGCCGCTTCAGTGACCTTGAGGCTGAACCTCAGTCCTTCACCTGCAGAATTTTTAAAATACAGACAAAGTAGAAGCACAAGGAAGATATGAAGGTAATTGTGGATTCAAAGCATATGTTTATCTCTGGGAGTATTTGCTCCTCAAATGTTGTTAATATTTAAATATACATTTTCTGAAAGCAGCCATTCTCTGATAATGAGAATTCTCACAACCAATCTACTGTTTGCAGGTGCCAATCATCCAGTTAGACCTCTTGACTGTGCTGTCTTTATGATATTTATTGTCAATTTGACAATCCCTTTAATCACCCAACCACTTTTCAAGTATTAACCAGGAAATCCCACACAACTCATCTAAGAGGTAGTTGTCTCCCTTCTTAGAGAAGGGACAACCGAGTGGGAGGGACTTCTGTAACTACATAGGAGAGTGAAGGGCAGGACTGGCCTTAAAGTGCTGGGACCAGCAACTGCTAGAATCAACAATCTAGTGTCATGGAGCTTCCATATGACCCAGTAATACCACTTCTGGGAATCTACCCAAAGGACACAAAAACATTAACCCCCAAATATACATGCACCTTTATGTTTATTGCAGCATTGTTTACAATAGTTAAAATATGAAAACAACCCAGATGCCCAAAAACAGATGATTGGCTCAAGAAGATGTGGTACATATACACAATGGAATACTGCTCAGCATTCCAAAAAGATAAACATATGCAATTCGCAGCAACATGGATGGAGCTAGAAGGGATCGTGCTCAGAGAAATAAGCCAGAAAAAAAGAGAAAAATATCGAATGGTTTCACTTATAACAGAAATATAGGCGAACCAAATAAGAAAGAGACGTTCAGCAAGGGAGGGGGAGTGTAAGGGCTCAAAAAGGGGGAGAAAGAGCACAAGGGACTATGATGATGGTGCACGGTGGAATCAGTGGTGGGTAACCTATGGGGAAGACACAAAAATGTAAAAGATATGATAAACAAATAAAAAGGAAAAAAATTATTAATCAAGTATGAAGGTGAAATAAAAGTTTTCCCAGACTCACAGAAGCTATTACAGTTTGCCACCACTAGCCCTGCCCTTCAAGAAACACTGAAAACAAACAAACAAACACAAAACAATCGAGTGTCAGCAAAGGCATTTTTGGATTTTGATGCTCTGATGAGTAGAACATAGAGACATGACACTAGTAAAGACTATTTAGTTAAATGTATTTATACTTTGCTTCTGCCTTGCAGCTTTATGTTTCCCTGATTCATGAGAGTAAGATTATGATCAAAGTAATGAGACAAAGAAAAACTTGAAAGTAATAAGCTTTGTTTACATTACTACAACCTGGAGTGATTCTGAAACTCACCACTGTTTAAGCCTCAGAAAAATACTTGATAAGAATCTCTTTTCTGAGAGTATTACTACCTAGGACCATTCAAGGAAAGGAAATACAGATTTCGAAGTATCAAATATACCAAGTATCATTCCTGTTATTCCCTACTCCCTTTAATTCAAATGTTGCTGAAGCATTTTAAAAAGTAAACAGATGAAAAGATACTTTCTGGATGGATGATTTCATACCATTTTTGAGGAAAAATTAAAATGAGAAAAGTATTTTCAAATTCTTTATATACTATCTTTTAAAATTAGATCTGTTTTTATTATGACTAGTATATAATTATAAAACACAACTAATATCATTGAACTCTATGAAAACCTGAAAATTCAACTTTGGCTACAATAGAGGAGAGGATAAAGATGTTTAAAAAATAAAATCTATTTATTAGTTTAAGAATAAAAAAGATGGAAGAAAAAGAGATACGTAACTTACATTCTGGGCAGTTATTAATGTGCTCTACTCAGAAAATTCTAAACTATAAGCTCAACTGAATATTTTTAACTTAAGAAGATAGTGTGAGAGGTTACTTCTATTATGATATCTTCATTTAACACTACATTTCCTTGATTCTAAGCTCTACTTTTTTTTATACTTTAATATCACGTAAGTTGAGATGCACCTTATACTCAAAAGTATTTTATTATTTCTGCTAGTTAATGTTTCCAAATTTCCAATAGATAATTAGTCTTTCGAATATTTGAATAAAAAATCAGAATTTCTGGGAATTCATAGGCATTCCCAATCATGTTATTTTGCATTTTCATAATATGCTATTTGTGTATTTTAAATAATAATGAGTTAACACAGTAATAAACAGTGAATTGTTTTTCTGTGATAGGATTAAACAAAAGTTTCAAAGATTTTCAACTTAAAAGCAATATGAAAATGCATGGTTTATTGATATCATGAATCAATATATCGTAATAACCCATAAATCTCTCTCTCATATAGATATTTCATAATAGGACACGTCTGTGAAGCCAAATAAAAATCTTTTTAAATACCAACATCACAAAAACAAAAAGGCTACCTGCTGAATGAGAAAAGATAATCACAACTCAAACAGCTGAGGTTAATATCAAAAATATGTAAAGAACTCATAAAATGGAGCAACAAAAATACAGATAACTTGATCAAAAATTGGGCAAAGGATCTAAATAGACACTTCTCTAGAGAAAATATACAGATGGCTAACAGGCACATGAAAAATTATTTATCATCACTTAGTAGTAGGAGACTGCAAATAAAAATCACAATGAGATTCAAGTGTATAGTGGTGGATGGAAACTAAACTTCTGGTGGTGATGATAATGTAGTATGTACAAATGTTAAAAAATACCAAAATATTATTCTAGATATTTAAAATTTAAGCTAATTTTCTTCTAGCCCTTGAAAGTTGACTATAGAGAATTGAGGTTACCAGCGGAAGAGGAGGAGGGGAGGCTGAAAACAAACTAGGGAAGGAACACAATGGACTATGATGATGGACTATGGGTGTTTTCATGGTAGATGTGGTGTGGAAACAACACCAGAAGGGCAAATACTATTTGTCTAAAACACGAACAGTGATGTAAACCAATGTTACCTCAGTCTTAAAAAAGTTATTTATTCTTAAATTGATCTTTAAAACACAAATCATTAATTGGTCTTTGTTTTGTATATTTGTAACAAATATTCCAAATGTAAAAACAATTCCTTTTCTTAAATTAATGTTGATTTGAGTGAATTAAGTGTATGTTCAAAGCAATCTCAACTTTGCCAGGTTTGTTGTTAAGATACATGTTGCTTCATGTAAGGTCTTTTAAAAAAAGAGGGAGGGATATATTTTTCAGCTTGTCTTGGTTTTGATGTTGAAATCAATATTTCTTTTTAGATCAGTTTGCAATTTCCTATTGTATTGCATGAAAATATTCAGTTTTTCATTGCATTTTTTTATGTTAAAGTGTTTACAAAACCATGTCCTATGGCAATACGTAAACACTAAAAAATCCAGACAATGTTACTGGGTAGTATTAGAATAATATAACATTCGTATCTCTTAGCACGGTCAACTGTACTACACAGATTCACATTCCATTCCATTCCTACGTATATACTCAAAAGAACTGAAAATAATGTCTCAAATAAGATACTCCTCTGATAATGTTTATTGGAGCACTATTCACCCTAATAAAAAAGTAGAAACGACTCAAGTGTCCACTAATAGCTGTATGGATAAACAGAATATGACATATCACATTATATCAAATTGAATATTATTGGATCCCCAGTTTTCATTTTTCCTTGAATCCATAGCCATATATAGTTGCATCATGGGTGGAGTGTTTTCCTTTACCTGTGGACTTTCTTATTTTCCCTGCAACTTGTTTTATTTAGTAACATATGAGTGGATGTGAGTGTGTGCCATTTGTGAACCTTACGGAGACGTGTGTGTTTTGATTTGATCTTATCTGCTTCATTATCATGATGAAAAGAGTCTTCTGAATTGGTACAAATGAATACATATAAGTAGAGCTATCACAGACAGACAGCAGAGATGTTTAGATCAATCCAGTCAAGATCAGCAGAAGCATTCTATAGCTGGCCAGTTGATCCATGAGAATAGATGACTTATTTTCAGGTACTGAGTTTTTTTTTAATATGGCAATAGTTAACTGATACTGCTTGCGTAAAAATAGTGGTGAAGTATTGCATAAATCTTTCACCTCCTTTATGTAACTTATAAAAAGCCTGATGAACTTGAAAACATGGATAAGATGGTTTTTGAGCAGAATGTTCGGCATGTAGGCTTGCTGCTATTAACTGCATTTGATAACTTCCCTCCATGAAAGAGATAAGCTCAGCTTAGAAGTGGATAGTTTGCAAGGAGAGTTTAGAGGTAATATGTTTGGGAAGTTGGAGAATTAAAATTGTTTTCTTATCGAATTTCTGGAAACAGTAAAAGAGCCTCAAATTAAGATCAAGTTTAAAGGCAAGGAAAGATTAAATAAAATGCATGAGTATTATGTATAACTAAGATAATGTTGTCAGATATTTGTTAAGGACTTTGAAATGGTTTCTAGAAAGCGTAAATGTGTCATCCATGGAAGCCTGACAGGACAAAACACCTGATTAAGTAAAGAGATAGGCTTGTAATAAAAGGAATGGTAAGTTTTTGACCATTTGGAGTTGATTTGCATCAAAGAGATAGAAAATTCATAAATTTTTGAAGTGAGAAACAGCCGGAGCTAAAAAGAAATTGAAAGATTGAAGATTTGAAAGGACTTTGGGTCCTTAAACTTCAACTAGTTGTAAACAGACTGAGAAAATTTCTTAGCAATTAAAAAAAACAAACAAACATTTTTTTCCAAAGTCTTCATGAGAAGTGGCCAATGAGTGTAATGGACAGGGATGTAGCTCACAGTGGATAAAATGAAAGTCTGTGGATAACAGCAGATGTACTCCCACAAAGCAGAACTAGGACAAAATCAATAAATGTTCTCTATTCCAAAGAAGGGTAACTTGACAGCATTGATCAGTGGGATTTTCAGAATTGCCATTGGAACCACGACTGCCATCTAAGAAGCCTGTCCCAGTTCCATTGTGTATGTACTGGGTACACAAGGTGAGGAGTACAGGAGGAGAAATAACTTGTTTTTTAAATTCATAGGTCTCTACATCACGGGGAACTCATGGAATCTGATGTAAATCATGGGGTCCTCAGTGCTGAGGTGGAGGCCATGAATGGATTAGACTTTTTGTGCTAATTTGAATTATTGGCCTTGATTCTTCATTTCTTACAGTGCTCACAACCTTATTATGCCTCCTCATATAATAGTCTATTTCCTTATTCTGATTTTGTGTTTGACCATGTGACATTTTCCATGGATCACCGTATTTACATGATCCACTTGGGCCAAGAAGGAGCACATGTGCAGAGAGTCAGTCCAGCTGACCAACAGCCTTCATGAAGGAAGCAAAAATGCCCATCTAGGACCAACCTGGATCAGTAGAACTACATCAGTCAGTCTGAAGACTCAAAAAATTTTTTTAAATGTTATTTTAGGACATTGGTTGGCAATTTTGCTTAAAGGGCCTGTAATAAATATTTTAGGTGTTTAGGACACAATGATGTAGTTGTCTATAGTACAAAAGCATCCATAGACAATATATAAATGAATGAGCATGAATGTGTTCCAATAAAATGATTTATGGATGCCAACATTTGAAATTAATTTTCACATGCACAAGATATTATTCCTCTTTAGGTTCTTTTTCAGCCTTTTAAAAATATAAGAGTCATTGGAACTCATAGGCAATACCACAAAAAGAGTGGCTGGTTGGATTTGACTCCTGAGCCAAAAATCGTTTGCTGATCTCCACTTTAAAGTACTGAGTTTTGTGATCTTGAAATTTTCTTCATTATTCCAAGGTAGAAATTCTATAGGCCATCACAGTAAATATTCCTAAAAGTCCTTTATAGTCTCCTCCCTTTTGTCAGGATTCCACTTCTTATGGTAGCTATCAAACCTCACCATTCCTTTCTACTCTAAATCTCCCTCTCTGCCTTTTATTCCTGTAAATGAACCTCTGAGTTCTTTGTCATGTAAAACTATTGCTTTGTAATTTATGCTTCTACTTTTATTTTATCCTTTATCTCTGATAAGCAAAAAAATCAAGTGTGTTCCTTGAGAACTACCCTCTTAAAAGACCAGGAACACAGTGAAATGCATTCATTTATCAGAGCATTCACAGTGTAGTCACGCAAATAATATTACTTCTGATGCCATAAGAAAATTCTTTAAAAAAACAGTACTATGTAATAAAACTGAATTTTTTAAAGTAGTATTTTATGCAAATAAGTTAAACCAAAGGCTGAACTGAGTCCCACCTATCAGGGAGGAAGGGTCGACCCAAACTGATGTCTTATAATTAAATGCAATCACAAACCAGAAATTTTTAAGCATTTTCAAATCCATTTCAGTAAATAGTGAAATTTAAACATAGAGTTCATGTGACAACTACAGCAAAGCACTATTAGGTTAATACATCTGCACTAGTTCAGATAAATATACTCATCAGACTCCCTAATTCCCTTTAGAGGGATGAGGAAACCCATTAACTGGATCTCATCACTGACCAGGATGAAATTGGTTATCGTTTGTCAAGTACAGTTTATAACACTTCTCTTGTTAACGAGAGCTACTTGATGTGCTTGTGGTATTTTAGACTGTGCAATGTATTTACTAGCCTAATCCAAATAAAATGAAGAAGAGCAAAAGGCAGGCTTTTCTCTTTATAACTATTTACTTATACCTCCTAACTTCTCTCAGAATATTCTTTTCTTATCGTTTTATTGAGAAATATTTGACATATATCACTGTATAAGTTTAAGAGAAACCGTTTGATGGTTTGACTTACATATATTGTGAAATGATTACCACAGTGGATTCAGCTCATATCCACCTTATATAGATTCATTAAAAAAGAGAAAAAGGGAAAAAAGTCCTTGTGATGAAAATAGGATTTTACTGTCATAACAATGTTCCTATCTATCACACAGCTGTATTAGCTATGTGCACAATGCTGTAAATTATATGCCTCATATAGTATATATTAATCTGAAATTATTTTACAAAATATTTTCTAGGACAAAGATATGGATCATATTTTTGTGGGATCAATTCCACAATGGTCCAGTTTGATGTTAACTAAAACATTAATCAAAGGAAGAGCGGAGAAAGGAGAAAGGAGAGGGGAAGAGGCCAAGGGGATGCCATGAGTAGGGCAGTTAGAGAAAAAGGAGAAATAGCAAGAAGGGAAAGGTGGGGAGCAAAGAAAGAACACAACTTCTGCTAGAGAATAAATTAATTTCTCCTGAAATCTCTTGGCTAGAGCAAAAAAAAAAAAAAAATGAACACAGTTCCTGCCTGGTAGGAAAGAATTAATTAAAAAATTTAAAACTGCTCAAAGTGCTGTTTTATTGTCACAGCAGCTATTCAATATAAATAGCACATTTGAATTTTAAACTGTCATGTTGTCCCTCATTCAGAAACCCAGGAAAAGGAACATTTTTGGAAGTTCAAGCAGGGAAAAACCATAGTGATTAGTGTTCATACTTTTGAGGGAAAAGATATATCTATATGTAAAATGATTTCATCTTACTGCCAACTCTCATCAATTGATCTACTTAAAGAGTGTTATGCAAAGGGTCACTCATGGGTGTGATGGACAGGAGATGCACCACTTTGATCACCCCTGATGGACGGAGTACCCCAGCTGCTGGGAGAGAATCAGCAGACAACCTCCAGCGTTTTAGGGTCAGCTGCAGAGAACCATTTCAGCCAAGTCTGTGCCCTTCCCAAGGTGGTCTACACCCAGGAACTAATGACTGTAAGGATCTGGAGGGCTAGCTGTTTTGGGTGTGTAGCAGTCCAGCTCTGATGGGTGTCCAAAAATCTCTCAGGCCTGCAGGATAGTCCATTTCTCCCATTGCCCCATCCTGTTTTCTCCCCTGCCTTCCACGGTGTTGACCCCCAGTTAATATCCTGTGCTTACACTCTATCCATCTCCATGTCTGCTTCTAGAAAGCCTAACCTGTAACACCTGGTTCAGGAAATGAATGCAGTAGTCAGCTTGTGAGGTCTACAGTGGGCAAGCATAAGCATGCTTTTAGCCAGGCCTTTGCCATTTCTATTAATGAAGAAAACTATTCCTCAAGCCTCTAATCATCAAGGAAAAATGATCAGTATTTTTCTGAGCTTGAGCATTACTATGAAAAATAACATTGGGCTGCAACCACTTTGGAAAACACCAGAAAGTTTCGAGGGCTTATTTATAATGCACTTACTGATATTAGCTCCATCCCAGCTAGAGTCTTGTAGTGCAGACAATAAAATGTTTAGTAGATACTACCCAGAACTCCTCAGAGGGACTGTGAAAACCTAGAAAACAAAGAGAATCTGCTGAGGGAATCTGCTGAGGAATCTTGGGAAAAAGAAAGGACATGTGTTTTCCTGTTGTGGTAAGAACAAGGCAGGGCTCTTCAGGTGTGCAAGGTGGGGTGCGCACAGCAGTGAGTCGGGAGGCACAGCATACTTGGAATGGCAGGTGGTTTAGCATGATAAAGTGGAGGTGAGCATAGCTTGGAGAAGGGATCAGGCAGGAGGAAGAATATAAGACTAGAACATCTGGTATTGCCAGTTGGGGAACTTCTTTTTGCCTTGCTCAGAAGTTTGGGCTTTATCCTGCAGCCCATGGGCACTTTTGGAAGGAGAAATTGTGATTCTGTTATGCATGTCAGGCTTCTCTTGTGTTGTTCTGGATACTGTGTTGTTGTCCTTTAGATTAGTTTGCGCCTCTGTATGCCTTTTATCCCCTAAAGAGGACAAGTACTTCAGGTATTCCTCATTTAGGAAAACACTCCTCAGAATAACTGGAGAAAGAATTCTTGTTTCTCTGTGAGCTTCTCTTAGTCTTAGTCCTAAATTTTAATGAGACTGAATATGCTAGAAGCTACTTCGGAGTCCTGGGATGTTAAGCAGGGTAGGGAGAGGATCTTTGATATGTAGAAGCAAAATAAGAGGGATCACAAAGTAGAAGTACTAAAATATGAAGCAGGTTTCTGAATTAACTGCTCCTTGTCCTCCCCCTTCTCCACCTCTGTCATATCCTCCTCCTCTTCTTCTGTTTTGTTTTCTCAGAACTTGAGGGAAATTGCATGTAACAGTGTATTTCTGTGCTGGACTGGAGGTCTCTCCCTGATATGCCAGCAAGTGGAATTAGGGAACACCCTGCTGGAAGTCTTCCAGCTGCTATGGACAGGCTTTCTCCTTAACGATGACAGGATGCTCAGGGACACAAACAGATGTCCAGCCACGTTCTCTGATTTCTCTGGGTCTCAGGAGTCCCATAATAAAGTCAACAAACTCATTCCGAATTAGAACTCATTATAGATGCAGCTGACAGACCCAGTAAAGAGGTGGGAGTAGAGGACTCTGGAAGGGAAAAGGGATGGCTTGTGGGGTGGGAGGAATGGACTCTCAGGAAGCACGAATATGAGAGAATCTCAGGATCCTTGGCAGAAGCAACTCAGAAATCTAAGCCGAGCAGCAGCCTGAGCAGTAGGGCTAAATGTGGCAAAGCAGCTGCTGTTCTGGTACAGCAAGAAGTTGTATTGATTCCTTTCTCACAACACTGCCCCCTAGAGGAAAATATGCTCCTTGGGAAGGAAGTGGATTGATGGGATTATCACACACTAGTTCTGCCAAGAAAAGTCATCCATAAGAGTTGGACTAAAGAAGGAGTAGATGTCATCCCCAGCTTGAGAAACCAGTGTAATCCAGAGACTTGAGAGTCACAGGGGAAGGAACTCAACTGGTGTTATCAGAGTGAAGATAAGATTCTGATCCAAGAGAGACCTGATAGGGAAGAGGGAGGGGAGTGTAGGTAGAGCATTAATAGGACACTGTGGCATTCAGTATGAGGGGTGAATGAGGCAGAGGACCTAACAATAGAGCTGTGACCACTTTGGTAGAGAATGATATGACGAATTAGTGACGGTTGTGGTAAAAGCACAAAAAGGAAGAAAGAATGAGTCTGATTTGGGGACGTTTTCATCTTTGGGAGCATATTGCTTGATTGACTGGCATTGTAATTGGGTGGGGAAAATACCAGGTAGCTGGGTAACTTAGATTTGGATCTATTAAGAAAGTGGCAGATGATGGCCTCCCTGGTGGCGCAACAGGTTAAGTGCAGCACTGTGTAGCTGCGGCAGCGGCAGCGCAAGTTCGATGCCCTGCCAGGGAGATTCCCACATGGCGCAGCAGACCTCTCCTGCCTCGCCCGCTGCTCCCCTCAGCAGTGTATTTCTGTCGATCTGCCTGTTCTGCTCCCCACCCTGTCTCTGGTGAACCCTCTCACTGCCCCACACCTCTGGCCTGAACCCCAGCTTGTATGCAAAAATAAATCTTTAAAAAAAAAGTAGCAGATGAAAAACTGATAGTGAAGATGGTTAAGAATAAAAACCTAAAAATACCTCCTATTTAATATAATCAGAAGCATTGGGATAGAGGATGCAGATGACACATGGCAAAAAATATTGAGGGAAAATGGAAGATCCAGAAAGTTTGGGAGGTTGCTACTACCCTAGATAGAGATATACCACATTGGAAAGAGCAAATGGTAGTAAGGGTTAGATTACCACAGGCAGTGAGAGCAGGCGGTTATTCAGTAAGAACAAAAAAAGATGCAGTGTGACGCTGCATAGCTGTGGTCACAGAGCTGGGGAACATTCCTCAGAGCACAGAGCACATGTGCAGGTGGTGACTCTGTAGCCTTATGACCTGATGT
The DNA here is from genome assembly GCA_004024925.1 of Scalopus aquaticus. Classification (NCBI taxonomy): domain Eukaryota; kingdom Metazoa; phylum Chordata; class Mammalia; order Eulipotyphla; family Talpidae; genus Scalopus; species Scalopus aquaticus. Next base: position 30,366 of record PVIJ01002439.1, on the reverse strand, counting down.
CTTGAATCACAGAGAAAAGTTGCTAGGGGATGCTCCCAAGGTGATTGAAGAAAGAGAAAAAGTCCAACCCTAAGAAGCAAACTGCAACTATTGGCAAAGGGAGGGAGTAGTGCTGCTGATCCCCCTACTCCATTGCCTTTCCTTGTGCCTTCTCTGTGTTTCAGAACTAGGCCTCAGAACCTTGAGGCACTGAACATGGTACTGGACAGGAGTGGGTCATTTGAAAAAATATTTCCCAAGATATTTTATCCTATATCCCCAAAGGGAAAAACTCTGGCTGTAGATCATCAATTTGACCATTTCTGAAATAATTTAAGAAATTTTGCAACTGAGAAATTCAAGTGGCCACCAAGTGAAGACTGGGCTGCCTAGGCAGAACCTGCCTGATAGTCGTCGGTTCTCCAACTACCCAGAAGCGTGCATCGTGGGCCATGGTGCTCTTCCACGATAGACTTCTAGCTGAAGAATCTGTCCTTGGGCTTTGTCACCCTTGGATCGCCAGGCCTTGGATCGCCAGGCCTACGGTGAGTACTTGCGTGTCTCACCTCATGCCTGTGCACTCTCCACACGCGGCTCTACCCCTTCCCTCTTTCTTTGGATGTGCTCCAGGAACCAGTTACCCCACAAAGAATGTCACAATGGGGTGTGCCCTGAGAAATTATATATTTTGCCTCTCTCCAAAGAAGGGTAGATTCTTTTCTCAGAATTAAGGGAAGAAACCAACACAATTTTTTTCAAGTTTTATCATGCACACGATAAGGAGGAAAACAGGATTTACTGAAGACGAACATGTAAATATTTGTTGTTTATAATGTGGAAAACTAAGCTGGATCAACAGAGGCAATTTTGGCTCATGTAACCTCAGAATAGCATTCACTTTTCTTACAAATGATGTTTAACTGAGCTCTGGTTTTCAAACTGCACAAAAACAGAATTAATTAATATTTCCCTTTTTTATTATGGCTTTGTTTTCAGTCATGAATGAGACATTTAAATCTATTAATAACTAAAGATGTAAATGTTATTATTAGCATAAACTAAGCAAATCTGAAACTCTTTTATAAAAGATGCTACTTAAAGATGCAAGAGAGCTACCTGATAAAAATCAATCAAAATAAGTCCAGAAGTGTTTCTTCTCAAGAAAAAATAATGTAATTGGTAATTACAAAGCCAGAATAGAAGAGAATAGCTTCTCTTTAAATAGTTGATTAAGGTTCAATGAGTTTCTCCATAGTGTTTTGAAAAAAGTGACTGTTTAGTAGGTAAAGGAAAAAACCTTCCGAGATAAACAAATGGAATTAGGTAAAGATGTTTTCTCATTTATATCCAGGGAGGAAAAATCTCATCCTCTCAGCCACTCACATTACAAATTAGTTTCATTAAAAAACTGAACTAAATTCATTTTTGAAAAGATTTCATGTCTCAGATAAGTGTTTTCTTTCCCAAAGAGTGCAGGTATTTTTTTTAACTCATTAATTGAAGGCACAGTGAAATGAATTCTTAGAAACTCCCTGATATTTCTTATATTTTAAGGCACGACACTCAATTTGTGTTCCTGATATTTTCTTTAATTAATTCATTTATTCTACAGATGCTTATTGAACACCCACAATGTTCTAGGCACTATGTTCAGAAGTCTTTGCAAAAAAACTCCCACAATTTAATTTTGTTTTATGCAGTGTTAAAAGTGAAATCATTTTTCCTCTCATAATCATGCAAGAATACAGCTTCCTTTTATCTCTTTTCATGCTGAATTTTTTTTTGGCATAAACATATTTTCACTTTTGACAAAAGAAAATAAGTTTAATTCTCACCATTGACAACAAATCTACAAGCAGTTTTTTAAGTCCTTGTCTTAAGTTTGATTATCCTGTGTTTGCCTTGCAGGGCGCTCACCACTATGAGGGAATGTATTTATCTTCCTTTCTTCTTATTGCCCTTTCCACTATTCCTACTGCCCTCCTTCCTACGGCTTTTGCTAAGAATTCTTATCTGGCTAAATGTAAGTAAACAACCTTACTGGCAAGCATAGACCCAGGGTCTAGTAAATATGCTACTATTTTAGTCTACTTATTAGTATTGGACAACAGCTATGACAGAAATCACCTTAACCATGACTTTCTAAGGCCACTGGAGGCCACCAACTTTTTCTTTCAGTTTTATTTAACTGAGAGAAAAACTAAATGTAACCAATCCCATTTAGAAAGCAAATCAACCAAACCAACCAATAAGACAATTTTAGGGAATCTGGAGACCCAACAAGAGACACCATAATAATTGATAATTGGAAGGATTCTGAAAAGGGGGTGGGGTGGGTCTCCCTGGTGGCACAGTGGTTAAAAGCTACGCTGTGGAGCTGTCAGCAGCTGCAAGCGAGTTCGACGCCCGGCCAGGGAGATTCCCACATGGCGTGGCAGACCTCTCCTGCCTCGCCCACTGCTCCCCAGCAGTGTATTTCCGTCGATTTGCCTGTACTGCTCCCCACTCTGTCTCTGGTGAACCCTCTCGCCACCCCCCCGCCTCTGGCCTATACCCCAGCTTGTATGCATAAATAAAATCTTTTTTAAAAAGGGGGGGGGGTGGGTTGGGGAGATAGTGAGTTCCCAAGTCAAGTCCCTTTCTGTAATTAAATTTTGTAGAGCAGTCGTGAGAAAGTACAGATAATTCCTTAATATATTTGCAACTGGTTGAGGCGGAAATTCATATGAATGGATGTGTGTGAAGTTTGTACACCTAGTGGTCTTTGTACTACACTCCTGAAGTCAACTACTTTATTTCCATTTTTTCCCCTTCCTTTCCTGCCTTTTTCCCTCTCTCTTCCCTACCTTCTTCTCTCTCACTCTTCCCCCATCTTCTCTCCACCCCCCCTTCCTTTTCATTTACTGACAAAATGATATCTCTGCTTTATGAAGGTTAAACATTTCTCTTTTGGACTCTCTCCAGGTCTTAGATATTAATAAACTTACACTCAAAGAAGTTAAGAGGTGAGTTTAGTGATTAAGCAAGAATTTTAAGACAGTTGAGTAGATCGGGGAGATGTGGTATCTATATACCATGCAATACTACTCATCTATACATGGTGAACTCTTGCCATTTGTAACAACATGGATGGAACTAGAAGGGATAATGCTAAACAAAATAAGTCAGAAAGAGAAAAATCATATTCAGTGTTGTAAACCAGTTACCTCAATACAAGAAACATTTTAAAATTAAAAAACAAAGAATTTTAAAGTCAGATGATCTAGGTTCAAGTTTCTATTCTGTCACTTGCTATCTGTGTGGCCTTTAGCAATTTCCTTATCCTCTCTAAATCCCTCCTTTGTAACATAATAATAGTGTTTACCTTATAGGTTTGTTCTCAGAATTAAATGATAAAAAGCAGCACTGAACATGTTATAAGGCTTAGATATGTGTTTTAAACATGTTTGATTGAAAAGCTGTGAGACATGGCACAGAATGACTTAAGAAAGTGCCCTGGATATGGAGACAGCTTATGTAGAAGGAGTTTTCTGCCATTTATTCTTAACAGGGTGAGTGGCTAATTTACATTGTATTCCCAGTACTGAAAAGAGTTTCCAAAACACTAGTCGAGATTCAGTGATTGTAAATAAATGAGAACTGAGTGTATGATCTGGAAGGTCAAATAAATTTCATCCTTTGTGCCTTGTCTGGTTACCTGGTAGGGTTCAGGAAGAATTATTAGGGAACAATTTGCCAAGTCTGTCTAGCCAGGGCATAGGCATAGGGATTAGCAGTGTGTGTGCTACAGAAGCATTGACTCAGGCCTCAGCCCTTAATTTACCAAAGGGAAGAAATCAAAATTGGAATTAAGGAGATAGTATTTCCTTCTGTGTCTCCTTCCACTTCATTAGAACAGACATATAATCTTAGCACATTCACCTAGGAAGGACTGGCATCAGAGAGAGTTGTGTTGGTTATAATCTGAAGCTCAAACATGCTAACCATGTGCACTGCTTCTCATTATTTCTCTTATCCTCAGAGAAGCAGATGTTCTTTCCACTTTAACTCTTTCCACTAATTTTTAGCTCCCATTTTATTCAGATACTGGAGAATCTTATATTCAATTGGCTATTGGATAATCTTACTCCTTGACGGTAGGTCAGATTTCCCAGCAGAGATTTTTAGAAATAGCAGTGGAGACCCTCCTATTCACAGTTCTCAGCATGGCACCAGGTATTTGTATTTTTGAAAAGTCTACAGGTGATTCTGAGCCATAGGCCTAGTTGAAGCTATTAATATACAATAATTTTATTAACTTCATTTGAGTTACAGCTTCATACCTTCTTGATTATGAATGCTTAGTTTCCTTATCTTTAAAGTGAGAATATCCTAAAGTTACTATGGTAATCACAGATAATACCAAATGTTAATCATTAATATTTATGTCACTAAACAGATTTTGTAAAGAAGATGTCATTCTAAATCCGAAATGATTTCAGATATTTGGAAAGATATATCATTCATGTCAATATGAACAATTTAAAATTTAGAAAATGGGATAGGTATACCAAGAATGATCATAACATTAGATATTCTAATAAATTTATTTCATCAGGGTAGCCAGAAAATAAATTTTGATATAATTCTCATTACTAAAAATGCTTCTGAAATCTAATGGTCCTTTCTGTCTTTAAAAAAAAAAATCTAAAATTGGGGCCTCCTTGATGGCACAAAGGATTAAGTCTCAGCGTTATGAAGCTATCCACAGCCACTGCAGCATGAGTTAGGTCCCTGGCCAGGGAGCTTCCCACATGGCACAGCCGACCTCTCCTGATTCGCCAGCTGCTCCCTTCAGTAGTGAATTTCAGTCAATCTGCCTAATCTGCTCCCCACTCTGTGTCTCCTCTCACCTTCACCCACACTTCTGGCCTGCACCCCCGTTCTTGTATACATAAATAAATCTTTTTTAAAAATCTAAAATTGAATCAACTTTGACTATAGTGTGTTATTTAGAACTAAAATATTTTCACAGTATAGCAATATAAGCATTGCAAACTAAATATTAAGAAGAAGCAATTCAGACACTCAGAACCTATCTAAGAGGTTATATCACCTTTTATTTGGTCCTTTGTTTTTAACATAAACCATTTTTTAGTTTATCCTGTTCCCTCAGCCATCCCACTAATGCAGTGCTATGGAGCAGTCTTGTGCAATCAAATCTGCTCTCAGCACAAGAGAACTCCTCCCTCAGTTGGGAGTTTTAAATTCCATTTCCAGTCAAAATGTGAAAACAAACAGGACTGGTCCTTTGATATTTGTCTGTGCTTTGGGCTATATTCTGGGGAGGACTGAGGCAAGGAGAATACATATCCTGCTGTTGTAAGCCGTGTACGACCAACTACTGGCATCTGTTATTTATACTCTAAACAATAAAACATTCACCTTCTTTGATAATATTTGTCTTACCATAGTCTCATGAAGATAATGTTAATATTTGTAAAAAGCACAGAGGGTATTGTCCTTATCTATCTTGTTTACCGATCTATCTCCAATGCCTAGAAAAGTCTGTTGAAATATTTGCTGAATGAATGTATAACTGTGATTTCTTCCTTTCCTCATCTTCTGAACCATCCAAGCACTTACATAGTAACTTTTTAATGGTATTTGCCACATTCTCTATTGTAGTCTTGAAATCTCTTTCATTCTACAATGAATTTCTTTAGCAAAGGGCTCAAGTCTCTCAAAACTTTGCTATTCCATAGAACATAGGAACTCAATGAATGTATATTGAACAAATGTGTGCTGTAAGTAAACCCAACTACATAAATAAAATAAACAATGAGCACTCATTACATTATTTTCATCAATAGTTTTGATTAGTAATAGAAATGTTCCACCCCCCCATCTTCCAAATTCTCCCAAAAGCAGAAAAAGAATTACTGATGTTTAAAAGAACAAGCCCCAAATGGAGACACTTCCTAAACCCACTAAGACCTACTACCAAACTGACTTAAGTTTCAACCCTCTGTGGTTTCAACCTTACCCCAAGGAATGTAATCTCAACCAATCAATGCAGAATTTGCTGGTCAGCTCCTATTAGGTAATCTTTTGCATTCCTCAAAGGAAGGTAAGATAATTTGTCACAAGACCTTCATCCATTCCCTATACGTCTGTTAGGTAAGCCTGAATTAATTCTCTTTTATCTTGCTATTTTCTGTCTATAAAAGCCTTTCCTTTTGACTAATTTTTGGGAGCTTTTAACTTGTTAGATGGGATACTGTCTGATTCATGAATTGTTTAATAAAGCTAATTAGCTCTTTAAAATGAACTTGGTTGGATTTTTGTTATTTAACACTTGACAATATCTTACATTTTTCTACAGCACTGCTGGATTGCACTGCTTGATTTTTAAACTATTCACATGTATGGAGACTATTTTAGTGCTATTTAAGTTACAGATATATAAGACCCATTGTCATAGAATTTTTTGAGAACTGACAGGTATTCTAAGTAGTTCAGTTTTTCTTTTTGTGGAATATTGTCAGCATTAGGATCAATGGAGAAAAAATGGAAACTGGGATGATTCCTTATTTTTAGCTTCCGTTAGATGATTGTAATTCATTATTTGCTAGGTTACCCGAGGGTATACTTCATCAAGTCTGATGTATTTAGCATGCAGTTGCTTTGTGTCTCCTGGGATCCAGGCTTTTTCAGCCTACCACTGTCCTCCTGAAATCTCCCCACTGCCTCCCAAAGAAGCAGTTTGCCAATATTATACTTTTATTGATAGCTTCACAATTTACATTCCACCTCTCTCCCTAAACTTTTTTCATTATGTGATTGCATCTGCTGGCTTAGTCCTTTCATGCTAGTCATTTGTTTTTGCCCCCAAGCATCTGGCCTTTAAAAATATAATGCATCTTACTGGCTTATTGAATAAGAGATATGTGCCTGTGTTTGTAGTCAGGCATGACTGTGTTTACACACTCAGATCTCACTAAAGCATTTCAGTTTCCTCAATAATATGTTGATTCACATAATGGCATGTCAAATTTCCTAGTTATGTGATTATTGATCTTATATTGCATGTTAGTTCTGAGACTAAACACTTTGATATCCCCCTAAGTACTCAGATCATCAATTTTCAAATGCGGAGTTATTTTGTGCAGTGTTCAAGTGATAATCTTTATAAACAAAGAAGAAACAATACTAGTAAAATATCTAGTTTTAAGGGAGATTTGATTCTGCCTTATAGCACATTTTTATCTGCAAACAATTAGTAGCAAACATTCTTTTAAAATGTGAGCTTATTATTTCTAAACAATTATAAATAAAGATAATAGGGCAATTATATTTAGCTGATCTAGAGAACTTGCTTTAAATTCAATGACTAGAAAGAACAATATTCTGTACTCATCAATGTACCTTTTAAAATGTTATTTTTTAGCTGGGTAAAGACATATTTTCAAATGATTAAAAATCTAAGGAAATGTTGCTCTACCTAAAAAATAGGAATAGAATTCATAACTTTGATATTTTAAAAATCCTGACTATAAATTGTTGTGGAGCCAGTCGTCCAAATGGGTCAGATAGTCTTTGCTTCAATGTGCCCAGAGTAGGCCTCTTGCATGTAGACCTGTGGATATGGAAACTAGAGGTCAATGGAGGCCCTGTGAGCCTTTGGGAAGTCTATTGCCATTACTTAAAGAATGCATATTTTTTGAGTTGAGAGCAGAAAGGGCCCTTGAGACTGAGAAGAAACTTTTGTCCTTGCCTGTGTTTTTTTCCCTTCCCTAATTGAAGAAGAGACCATCCTTTTCTAAGCTTCTACTCTTTTACTAACTGGAGAAGCAATCACTGCTCCCCTTTTTATGATCTAGAAGAACAAGGTAGAGGGGAAGTTTGTCTCATCCATTGTAGGCTTATCAGTGAACATCACATCCCTACCTGAAAAATCTCATATTTAATCTCATAGTAAGGATGAGGTGATCCCCTCCTTGTCTGCCATATGAAGGCTCCCCGTCTCTCTCCTTGATGCCCCACATCGCTAAATGTAGGCTAAACAGTCCTAGTCCACTCCATTATTCTTTAGATTTTATAACCATATATGTTATTAAATGGATATTTCCTTTGCCAACCTGTGTAGTGTTGCTTTGATTACTCATCCAGCCTACGAAGGAGCTAGGGGGGTAGGGAATTTCCACCTGAGCCCTGACACAGTTCATCTAAAATGGTAGTGTATTTAGGGATCAGTACCAGGTTATATAGTTACAATATAGGGAGTTATAATATTGGTAGAACTTTAAGAAATTTTAAAAGATCTGAAAATGAGAGTGAGAACACTGAAGTTTACAAAGCTATTTGTAAGATATGATTCCCCAATTAATACTTTAGTGTCTTAATAATACCATATTGCAGCATTTATCACAATGTATGGTAAGAGTTTAATTGCCCATCTTCCCCCATTACACTGTGAGCTCATCTTGTTATCTTGTTAACTGGCTTGTAGCATTTATTATTTTATCTGTATCACATAATCCAGTACCTAGCACAAGGTAGGTCTGCATTAATTTTTAAAAAATGAATGAATTGATAAATTATGTGTTAATAATTAAGTTAATTAATTAAATGATACAATTAAAATATAATAATTTATAGCTGGATTGAGAGGGAAGTAAAACTAAGAAATAATAATAATAATAATCTGTGTACCACAGCTAACATTTGATAGAATTTTCAAAATTCTGAATTTAGTTTTAGTACATAATTTATAAGACTAATACTGAGAAACTCGATAGGTTAGGAAGAAGACAACATAACTATTTTAAGAGAAGCGAAGCTTGTATTCTGATTAACTCCTCCAAAAAGATAGGCAAATTTTCATGGAATGTTCTATAGGAATTTATAAAATGGCATGACATTTAATCCCAGGGTTTCAAATATTTGTCTGTTTAATTGTCCTTTAGGTACATTTTAAAGAAGATTTAAAAATGATGAAATTACTTTTATATTCATTAGAATCAAGGTAGACTGCCAATAACAAAACTCCACTCCCCACTTGGCCCCAAAAGTGTCTTAAATAAGACAGACATTTATTTCTCTCTCATATAAACACTTATACAGTTAGTCCAAAGCTTAGCTCCTCTTTCAAAAGAAATTTAGGTACTTTCTCTCTTGCTGTTTTACCGTCATTAGCATGTTGATTATGATATAAAGTTGCTGATCAATTAGTCTTTACTTTCACATTTTAATAAGTAAGAAGACAAAAACAAAAAGGGTCCATTCTTTTACTTTAAAGAGACTTCTTGGAATTTGCACATGAAAAATCCACTTATTTCTCATTGACTGATTTTGCTTTCTGTTCCTGAGGGGGAAAGGCAATCCCCGTGGCAAAATCCAAAAGCAAAACCCAAAAAGCACTGAAAAACAAGTAATGAGTATGGATACAGATCAAAGCTGAAATTTCCCTGTCTCTCACTGATGAAGTCTTTCATTGCTGTTTGCTTAAACTTTTGGAGCAACCTTTTATGTGCTCCTCACTATTATCCTCATTTCTCTAGAGAAGAAAAGAACCCATATGTTGAAGTTTTTGTTCAGCCAGGGCACAGATAATATTGAGGCTAAACCACTTGAAAGTCTGTGTGAAGTTTTGATTTACAACTGAGTTACGTGGGGAAAACGGTAAGGTTTCAGGATATTCATTTGCTGGGAAAACTGGCAAAGATTTCATGATTCTGGAGTCAATGGCTGTGGTGGCAACTTCCTGATTCAGTGATCCACTTACTCTGACTGTAAGTTAATTTATTTTGGGCCTCCCTGGTGGCTCAAGGGGTTAAGTCTCAGCACTATGAAGCTATCTACAGCCACTGCAGCATAAGTGAGTTCAATCCTCCGCCAGGGAGCTTCCCACATGGCACAGCAGACCTCTCCTGCCTTGCCTGCTGCTCCCCTCAGCACTGATTTTCAGTCGATCTACCTGTCCTGCTCCCCACTCTGTCTCTGGTGAATCCTCTCACCACCCCCACACCTCTGGCCTACACCCCAGCTCTTGTATGCATAAATAAAGTAAGTCTTTAAAAAAAAGTAAATTTATTTTACATGTGTTTCTGGCAGTGTGATTCTAGAACTGGCAGTCTTGAGGCAGTATTTTGATTCTGCAGTACCCTGAGTGTGGCAGCTTTATTAGTTGACCAGTTGTGTGGCATGTGCTTGAGATTCTTTTATGGATCCTTAGCCCCTGGAATTCAGTTCTGTAGAGATTCTTTCAACTTAAGAAATTCAATAGTCCTATAGAACTGAATTTCTCTCTTCAGCCCTCTCTACTCAGAATCTCCTCTTTCTTATAATCCACACCCTCTACTACCAAGAAAATCACTACGTTGATTTTTGTGTTCCCTTGCATTTATATTTTAATCTTTTGTGTATATATATCCTTAAATATAGCCTATAAAAATATTGTTTTATATGTATTTATGTGTAAATGAGTGACAATTGTTCAAGTTTTTTTTTTGTAGTGTTCTCCATCTCACACATGTTCACAATGGTCATCATATCAATTCATGTAACTTTCATTCATTTATTTTCATTATTGCAGGGAATTACATAAACAATACATCACATTTATCTATCTCTTGTTAATAGAGAATTAATTTCCAATTCTTGCTATTATGAACAATCCTTCTGAGAACTCATCTTTTTCTTCTCCATTTACATACACCTTTGTGTATACAACCAAGTGTTTATTTAGGATATATACCGAACAAAGGTATCTTCATCTTTAATTTTAGTTATTTCCAAATTTTTCTTCTAGGTGTTTGCATAAATTTGCATTCCTACCAGCAGCGTGTAACTGTTGGCTTTTATTCACACCTTTGTTAGCACTTGATATTATCAGAGTTCCTGATTTTTGTCAACTTAATAGGTGTGGAGGCTATTCTGTTGTACTTTTAATTGACTTTTTTTCTGACTATGGCGGTGGTAAATCATTTAACAGGCTTATAGTCCATTTGGGATAAACACTTGGCAAACTAAGCATTTGTATCCTTTCCCATTTGGGGGAGGTTGGTGCATTAGCACGTGATCGAGAATACACTCTAGATTATACTACTAGATTCTACATTATACTACTTTCTTAGTCACATGTGTCATAAATATGTTTTCAGAAGTCTGGGACTTTTTTTTTTTTACATTTTAAAAGGACAGATTTATTAGGAAAAGGAGAAAGAAAAAAAAGGAGAGACAACATCATAAACACAGATGGGCAGTCTCTGGCAGAGAACTGTCTTGCTTTCATTTTTAAATGATTTCTTTTGACTAACAAAAGTTTTTAAATGATTATGTGACTGAATTTGTCAAGTTTTGCATGTTTTTCCATCATGTTTTAAAAGTTTCCCTATAGAAATCACAAAAATATCCCCATTTTACCCTTTAAAAGTTTTAAAATTTGTCTATCACATTCATTCTACTGTTTCTTCTGCATCTGGTACTGAACTTAATGCCATAGGATGGCATGACCTTCCACAGGGAAGGTAAGTGATGTGCAGTTCAGAGAGTTGGCTAAACTGGAACATCAAGGAATGAGCTAGAATCTATTGAACCACCTTTGTCTCTCACTGGATAGCTCTGATCTCTCCCCACTTCTGAATCAACCACGAAGTTGATTGTTTCCTCCAAGAGATGCTGGCCACTATTCTCGTTAAAACTAAAATGGTACTTGACCCAGGATGTGGAAAAAAGTAAAGGAAGATACCAGTGGAGTTAAAAGAGTTTTGGAATTCAGCTCCTGGTTTTGTCAATAAGGCCAGCCAACAGATTGCAAAAATGTGCATGAGCAATAAGAGGGACTGATGTATACTGACCTTCATAGAATGAATATGGCTGCTGCTCTTTCTACCATTCAAACACCAAATAAGTTTTCTTGGTGGTCAAATCTAACCTCCCAAAACCTACATAAAAGGAATTCTGGGAAACATAATTCAGTTTACCAAGTTGGTTGTTTACAAAACCAAACACAATTTATTTTGTGTAGTCTATTTAGTGAGTGGTAATTAAAATATATTATTTTCATATGTATAAGACAACCTCTTTTAGTGTCTATCCCATTCTATCCTCCATTAATTTGGAGTGTCACACTGCAACACATTAAGTTTCATTATGTATTTTATTCTTCTAGGATATTTATATTGTCCCATTACTATTTGATTTCTGTGCTGCTACCTCAAAGTTTTAATTGTTATGGCTTTAATATAAAATCTTAATATCTATGGCAAGATAAATCCCACCAAGTTACTCATATCCATTAGGAATATTTTGCTTAGTCTGACCCTTTGCTCTTACATATCAGTTGTAGAGTCACTTTGGGATCTTCATTGTAATTGCTTTAAATTTATATATTAATTTGGTATCTTCATGATATTAAGCCATTCAAAATGCAAATATGATATAGCTCTGCAAATATTTGTTTTTTAATACCTTTAATAGTCTTTTATTTCTTTAACATCCTGCACATCTTTATTCCCAAATAATTTTTAATGCTGTTGCTACTTAATTATCTTTTAAAATGATGTGCTCTAAATTCCTTTTTATGATCTACAGAAATACAATTGAATGCTGCATATTGATCTCTTATCTCGAAGCTTTTCTAAATTTTTTATTAATTCTAATAATTTGCCTATAGATATTTTTTGGTTTTCTACATATACACTAACACATCTGCAAGTAAAGACTGTCTTGGCTATTTAAGTTGTCATTCTTATAATAGATATATTATACTTATATACTATAGATCACACAAATATATAAATATAATTGAAGGTGAACATTATTTCTATCTTTTTTATATAGCCCAGATCTCCAGTGTAATGTTAAGTAGAAGTTTTAATGTTTACATCAAAGTTTGACAAGAACTGGCTTTGTATTCACAGCAGTCGTCTGTGATCATGATTGACCTATTTATAAACTATTTACACAACTGCATAATGTTTCATAAAAGGTGATATTTTGAACCAACACAGATACAATATTTTGTTGACAAAAGATATTTTTAAACATTTACAGATATCTGTATATTGAGTAGTTGCCATTTTTGTACCCATAAAACTTTACATTTACAATATGTATTTTTCTCATAATAAACTTCTATTGTATTTTATACCATATATGTCTCTAAAAAAGAAATATTTTACAATGGAGTTATCTTTACTGCAGCTATTATAACTGTATTTTCCTAGTTTGCAAATGTGTATTATTCACTACATGTTTTATAAAAACTACATATGTTGCTTGAAGTTTGGGCTTGTCAAATTGTTCATGGTTTGCACAGTAGTTCCTTTTAAGTTTAAGCATCCCTTTGAAAATATGGCATGCTGACCCTCTTTGTATCTAGAGATGCAATTAAAAATAATGGCCTAAATATTCAAGTAGTAGAGAATGTCGGCAATATGACACAGAGGCTATTCACTTGACCTTCTTTTGTGGCTTGCAGGCATGCAGTTTGTTTTTAAAAGGATGGTATGTTAGAGATCTGCAGTTCTGTCATTTTTTTTCTCTGACAATTAGTAAGACATAGAAGAAGAAAACTGTTATGAAGAAAAATTCCAACTAGGCTACTACCCACAGATCAATAACATTGATTGTTTCAATGATGTAAATATTCTCTAAAGTCATCTCTCGAGATTGGAGAGAGATCAGCTTTGTGTAAACAAGTTTTTTATACAATACATGAAGGAAAAATAGCTATGGCTCTTCACAGACTGTTTCTGTGTCTTGGAAATGATTTAAATATATAATCAATTAAAAGACAAGTTAATTTCGTTAAATGTACCATAATCTGTACCCTTGGAAAATACTGTGATTTTTTTAAGCTATGGTCTCAATTTAAAAGTCAAAGTCTTCTCTAATCATCTATATTAAGAGCCCTAATTTTATTTTCATTTATCTTTTATAAATTTACTGTGTTTTTAATTGAAAAGAAGTATTTTTTTGCTTTCTTTATGATTATTTAGATAACAGTTAGCTCTATGATATCATCTAGAAAACTGTTAGCTCCACGAGAGCAGAAATATGTCCATCATTTTCACTAATGTGATCCCAGCAATGAGCACGGTGGTTACTGAATGAATTAAAGATGAAAAAACACTCAAGTTATTTCTTGAGAAATATGCATTATCTAACTGCCTTTAATTGCAACAGCACAATTTTTTGGCGAACATAGGTACAAAATAATTTTTTTTGGATCAATAGTGGGCAGCTAATCAAATGAAAGGAAATACTGAGGCAGCAATCAGAGCAGCTATGGCTGTATAGACTATGGGAACTAATAGGCACATTCCAAAAAGCACACTGTCAAAATGAGCCAAAAATTTTTAGAATAACATTTGAGAGGGAAAGCAGGGGACTTCTGTCTCAATGGAGTGCAGGAGCTGTTCACTCAGTCCTTTCCTGAGGCGCCATGTGCAAGTGCTCTTGGGGAGTTGGTTTATTGGCCCAGGCAGCAGTTTCTAAATCACTTCCCCTTGTACTGTGCTCTCTGGATGTAGTTTTATCAGCCCTGGGCAGCATGTTGGGACGGGGGAGGGGATTAGACTGAGTTGCCATGGCTGTCAACCAGCGCCACCTTCCCTTGGGAGGGGAAGAGCATTTGGTGTTTTATCCAGGGAACTGCTTCATCTGTTTCTGGGAATTGTTTTATAGTCCAGAAATCTGCCAATTTCAAGGAATTCACCCTCTCTGGGAGCTGCTTGCTCTCCTCTGGCGTGAGCTTTATAGGCCTGCCTGTAGGTTGGAGTGGGGGACTGCCTTTCTCCTCTCTGGGCTTATCTTGGTTGTCCCTGGACTTAACAGCTCTGGCAATTTTTTTCCTGGGGTCCTGGATACAGTTGACCCTTTAATTTTCCTTAGGCATTGCCTTCCCTGTTCTAAATGTCTAGTACAAAGTTCTAGATCCTTTTTAACACTTCCTATCTCTTTCCTTTTGCATTTTACTACCAGAAATTGGGAAGAAATCAGTTAGTAATATTGACATTCTTTCTGCCTTGAAATCTCTTTTAGCTAGATCACCTAACTCATTAGACATCATTGCTAAACTTTCTACCACTTCATACAGAGAAACCATATCATCTGATTTCCATTGACAATTTTGTTACTATTCTCTAACTTCTCATTACAACCCTCTTAAAAATCATACTTCCACGATTTCGTCAAGGTGTTGGGGTAAGAGTGTGTCCTAAATGAACTCCATCTACTGATGTTTTATGGTTTCCACCTGCACCTCATGCAAAAGAGGTCATAAGCACCGAGGATTACAACTTCCATCGAGTTGAATTTGCCATGACTCTTGGACTTCCTGAAGGGGGGGTTGTTGGGAACTAAGGGTGGAGTTAATCGACCATACTTGGTATAAAACAGAACACAGGTGGGCCTAGAGGGAATTGGGTTTTACCTGCCTTCAGTGTGCACCAGTGTCCCCAGCTCAAGTAGTGTTACCAGTAGGATGGACTAGCCGATTCATTTTCCTATATCTCTCTCACTCTCTGTGCTCCCTCTCTATTCATTTCCCTTGTAGTAATCCTTTTCTTAACCTTTCTCTGTGTGCCTGTCCTTAGCCCTTGTTCTGAGGGTTTTTTTAAACACCCAAGTGAGGATTCACACCCAGACCATCCCATTTCCCTTTGGGGTTGCTCTGTAACATTTTTACATTTTTCACATTTTTTTATATTTTTACATTACATGTTTACTAACATTCTTTACAAAGTCCCCCAGCTTTCATTCTATATCCCAGCACCAAAATCAGTATTTGTTATTTAATGCCATGGAACAAGTGGCTCTATAATTTAGAAGTTTAAAAACAATGAAAAGTACCCAGACACTGTTGCATTTTTCAGCCAACATTTACACAGAGAGTCACATGGATACTTGAGAAAGGATTGTCCTATAGCTGAAAGATATTTAAATAAACTTTGAGGGAGCTAGATTAACTTTAGTCATAGAAATATGTGTATGAGGTATTATTTGTAAATCTATTTTGTCCATCTGTGTTCCCAAGAAGCAAATAAGGGAAATGTGCAAATTACAGTGTGTGTGTTTTTTTTTCTAAATACTGAATCTTTAGAGGAATGTGAGATTACTCATCACTGCAATTAGTAACTGCATATAAACTTTTTTAAAATTGGTGACTTATCTATTCGGTTCACAAGATAATTAAGTGACTTGAGTGAGTGAGTCCTATTTATTTTTGCTGGACAATTGACAGTAAGACTATTTTATATGAAATTTTCTGTTGCTTACTAAAAGGAGTAACAGGAGTTCAACATGATTTTTGTAATTTTGAATTTGGGTATGATAGATGCTTAGAAAGGGACAGCAGGGGGAGGGAATCTCTTAGAAATTGCTTGAGATTTTTAGTAATATAAATGATATGCAACTAATTTAATTCAATTTAGAATCATAACAGACCTCTTTGAAGAGGTGGTGAAATGCTTTCTTTTGTATATCTCCTTACTTCTGAAATGCAGTATTTAAAATGAATAAGAACAATAGTTTCAACTAATCTCATCTGCAACTCCATCTGATCAAATGAGAAGATTTTAATTAAAGCTGGACTTTGTTCAATAAAAGGAACTATTGTAACAAACCATAATTAAGTTGATTTTTTTGCAGGTCATGTATCCATTTTTTTTTTTTTTTTTTACTGCATTTGGTTCTCCTAGCGCAGGAGAACCTTTAATGTTTCCATTTGTATATTCATAAAAAATTATAAATTTTCTATTTTGCATAGCAGACATTATTAACTTAGCAATGATCTATCTAATGATATTTCATATTTAGTAACTTTTGGAGAACTGTCTTTCCTTAATTATTCTTATTTTTAGTCACACCAATAAATAATCAAATAAATAAATAAGAAACCGTTTCTTGCAAAAATCCTGTTACTCAATTTCACACATAGATGTAAAACACATATTAGTGATTGTGTGTCTGTCTTCTTCAATCAAAATTAAAAGCAATTAACTATAACTCATTAGTTTGATTTACCTGAGAATATATAATCCTTACACAAAAAACATAAGACATGCTGCAACTGGGGTTCCTTGAAGGTCAGAAGTATATTTATAAAGGAAAGTATCCAATATCTATGCATTTATTATATGGATATTTGCTAGAAAATTCTTAAAGAATAACTGTGCAGTTTATTCAAAGAATGATGACTGCCAATTAAAACAGTTTCATCCAAAGACACATACGTACAAATAATAATAGCTACTCGTGACTGAAATGATAGTGCTCTCCATAATCATTTGACAGGGTAGGGGGTCAGCACTTCGTATCTCACAAAGGAAATTTACTTTTTTCTATTTCCATGCTCTTTTTAAAAGCCTCAAACCAAAATAAATAAATAAATAGAAACCCACAAACTTTTATGGCAATTGTTTTTATTTCAAGAATTCTGGGTTTTAATTATTTAAATGAATATTGAGTCTTTAAAATAAATTCATGAAATATGTATACAAAAGACAATATGTATGTACCCACCACCTACTTTTAAGGAAAGCATATTGCCATTTACTTGGCAATCTCTTGTTTGTCCTCTCAAACTAATCTTTTGATTCCACCACCATCCTGGATTTTTTATTTGTAATTCCTTTCCTTTAGCTTTACTATTTACTTGTATACCTATACAATACACAATATTTACTTTTGCATGTCATTTATATTATGACTTGATCATACTGTGCAAATATGTTTACAACTGAATTTTTTTGGGTTAACTTTGTGTTAATTATGTTATCTATGTGGCATGTAGAAATAATTTATTACTTTTTTACCGTTAGGTAGTATGGTAGCATATGAATATGCTAAAATTTATTTACTTATTTTGTTTTCAATGGATACTTTGCTTACAATTTTCTACTATTGCATACTGTGTTGATATGCTTATTCTTGAACAGCTGCCTAAGGGCATATGTGCATAAGTCTGCTTGGGATATACATCTAAGTGAAATTTCTGCATTGCAGAACACGGGAATATCAACTCTATAAAATAATGCTATATTACTTTCCAAAGTGTTGTACTTTTTTATTTTTGCCCATATGTCAGATATGCAATGTTCTTTTGAGACTTAATTTCTATATCTCTGGTATTAAATAAGATTGAGTATGTTTTCTGTATCAGCCATTCAGGTTTCTTCTGCACCATGTCTTTAAAATCCTTTTTCTTTCCCACAATCATTTTACAATGATACATTCTGTATGCAAATTTTTGTCAGTCATGTTTTCAATTATCATCATCTATTTTTTATCATCACCTATTTATACATGGATTTTCATTCTCTTTATAGTGACTTTCTATTTCAATTTATTTTTTATTGAGTAATGCTGGTTTACCACACTGTATATGTTTTAGAATATAGGTTCATGCCTTTTCAGATGTATGCTACCACACCATGCCCACAACTGAAGTGGCAAAGGTCGTCCACCCCGGACCTTTCTCAAACAGAAGTTTTTATTTTGACTTACTTAAAGGTTTCAAGACTTTGCCTTGCATAAAGAGCTTCATATCTTATTTAGGAAACCCTTTCTCTCTAAAAATAAAAGGCGTTTCTTTATGTTGTTTTCCTAAATTTTTTTTTTTACTTTTCATATTTAGGACTTGATGTGAAATTGATTTGTGTTTATGATGTGGAACAGGAGAGCAGCAAGTTTTTTTTCCCTGCATGCAAATTCATCACAGCACTTTTAAATGAATAATCTATTCTTTCTCACTGATTTTCAGGGACAACCTGTCATACTCAAGTTGCTGTAATTATGAGTTGATTTCTTGGTTTTATTCTGTTCTATTGGTAATTTTCTATTCCTGCACAGTACTATTATTGAATTACCATAAATCTATGATAACACCTAACAAACATAAAGACAAATATCCCCTTTATCTTTACTTTCAGAGTATTGGACACTCTTAACTAATTATTTTTCATATACATTATAAAATAACTAATTAAATTCCACTAAAGAGGCATAATATGCTTATGATTATAATAGCATTGACTCCTTTGGTCAATATGCAAAGAAATGAACATTTGTGTGATACTGAGTTTTCCCATACATAAACTAGGCTATTTACCTAGAGTTCTTATTTTATATTTTGCAATATACCATAATAGCCTTAAATGTTGATGCATATAGCAGAACTTTAAAATACATGAAGCAAAAATTGACAAAATTGAATGGAGGAATAGGCAAGTCCACAGTTAGTTGGCAATAATTCCACAGTTAGTCTGTCAGTAATTGATATAGCACATTAATAAAAGACTGGTAAGGACTGAAAGAATCTGAACTAAAATGTCAAATAGTGGCTGAATTTTCATCTTTAGCATATTGTACCCAACATAAGCAGATCACATACTCTTTTCAAAAACACAAAGAACATTTATCAAGTCAGATCATATTTCTTGGCCCAAAACAATGTCAATAAGTTTTAAAATATATTCAGTCATTTAAAATATGTTATTTGACTAAAATAAAATTAAATTAAAATAAGTAGTAGAAAGATCTCTGGAAAATTCCAAAATATTGTAAAAATAAACAACACAGGCCTAAATAACCAATTGGTCAAAAAAGTGTAGAAATTAGATTATATTTAACCTAAAAACCTGGAAAGGATATAGCTAAATTGGCAAGATGTCATGAAACAGTACTTAATGAGCAATTGATAATGTTAAACCTGTAGATTTAAAACTTCTAGAAGAAAACATTGTATCATTGGCTTAGGCAAAATTTTTTTTATATATGACACTAACAATGTGGAGCATAATTTGTAAAAGAACAAATTAATAAACTGGGCTTTATCCAATTTAAAATTTGAACTTTGACACTGAAAGAATGAAAAGTCATCAACTAGGAGAAAATACTTGCAAATCATAAAATTCATAAAGGACTATTTCTGGGATATATTTGAATCTATGAAAACTCCTTAATAATAAAACAAACAGGGCCTCCCTGGTGGCGCAATGGGTTAAGCGCAGCCCTATGAAGCGATCCAGAGCCACTACAGCGAGTTCAATCCCAGGCCAGGGAGATTCTCACATGGAGCAGCAGACCTCTCCTGCCTCGCCCGCTGCTCCCCTCAGCAGCATATGTCAGTAGATCTGCCTGTTCTGCTCCCCACTCTGTCTCTGGTGAATCCTCTCACCACCCCATACCTCTGGCCTACACCCTGGCTTGTATGCATAAATAAATAAATCTTTTAAAAATAATCAAAATAAAACAAACAACCCCCAACAAATGAGCAAAAATGTTGAAAAGACACTTTACCAAACACAGACTGACAAAATACACAAGGGAATACCACAATGAGATGCCACGATATAGTTTAAAATCGCTCAAGTTTGAAAGACTGACCATGAGACGCCACCCACAACATGGCAGAAGAGAAAGACTGGAATCATCCTCTCCCTTGAAAACAATTATAAAAAGACACTGAACTGTGTTTCTAGGAAAACCTAGATGCTTCAAACTAGTTATACAGCCCAGGATATCCAAACCAAGTTTGGTGGCCTGGAGAGGAAAGAATAGGAAGAGGCAAGGGGGAGCTTGCCTGGGCTGGAGACTGACACCAAGAGAACCCAGAACATTGCAAAATGCCATGGAGGAATTTTCCTGACACAAGAGTGGGCCTGGGCCCAACTAGGGGCAGCGGGAGCTTGGCAGAGTGAGTCTCAGGAACCTGGGAACACCGCGGTAGAGTCGGGGCGGCCACGAACGCCCTCGCCCACACCCGAGCCCGGAAGAGGTCAAAGAAAAGCCAGGCCCAGCCACGATGGACTCCATAAAAAGCTCAACAACAGAAAGGACTTTAGAGTGAACTCACAAGTGCTTCGGGAAGGCAAACCAAGGGCTCGGATACTTCCTAGCCCCGCAGAAGCGGCAGCTGAGAGAAGAGCAGAGCAGCAACTGCCATTGTGGGTGCTGCAGTGTTAAGTGGACACAGGTGTGCCCACTACGCACACACTGCGCAAGCGCTGAGCCAAGTGCAAGTTGTTCCCAGAGTGTGAGGCTGGAGATCCGCAATTTGCCCTCCCACCAGAGGCCCAAGCATCACAGATCATGACTCTGGGAAGAAAGGACCATCAGGGAGATGAGGAGGGAAGTGAAGACAACCTAAGCACAGAATACAGCTATGCTGAACAAAACAAGAAGTAGAGGTGACTGTCACTCAAACCAAGATTGAATATTAAAGTCCTAGACACCCCTCCTATCTCTACTTCATATCAAGGTAAACTAAGAAGAGGACAAAGATAAATCCCCAGAGCCCCATGCCATACACATGCATAAGTAGCTACAAATAAGGCAATATACATGCCTAAGAAGCAAGGAACGTCTCAATATAAGATGGAAAAGCAAAATGAGAAGCATAGAGCCTCAGGATAAATATAAAGGTGACAGAAATAGAGAAACTATCTGACAATGATTTCAAAACAACAATATTAAAAATGTTAAACGAGATATGTGAAATCAGTCAAAAGCAGACAGACGCAAGAGCTCAGAAAGTAGATCCAGGAACAAAGAGAGTTCTTTACTAAAGAGGTCAAATATATAAAAATATCACAAAAAGAGATTCTGAATGAAATGCAGACAAACTTATACAGTGCTTTAAATAGAATCAAAGTGGCAAAGAATGAATTTCAGCTGTGCAAGATTCAAATGAACAAATCACACATTTAGAAGAGTGTCAAGACAAAAAGGAAAAGTAAGGAAACTCTACGAGAAATATCAGACTCAATTAGAAGAAAAACCTACCCATGATCGTACTCCCAGAGGGAAAGAAAAAGAAATAGGACTAGAAACCCTGTTAAAAAATAATAAATGAGAACTTCCCAAACGTACAGAATGAATTAAAATTGGAAGTCCAGCAGCAGAGTGAACACCTAAATTCGTAGATGCAAAAAATCTAGACCCAGACACATCAGTGTCAAACTATCAAAAATCACAAAAGAAAAATTTTGTGAAGCAAGGTTAAAAAAGGAGGTGAGTGGAAGGCAATATTCACAACCCTAAAAGACAAGAACTGTCAGCCAAGAATTCTATATTCTGCAAAATTACCAATTAAGTATGAAAGGGTAATAAAGGTTTTCTCAAACAAACAGATGCTAATGCATTACTGTCTTCTTTAGAAGATGAAGACAAATTGCATCTGTAAGGCCATTGAAATAAGCACTGAACATATTAGCCAAATCTATGTCTGCATGGTGTTTACTAGTTTCTGGTTGGAGACGGCAATTTAATAATACTGGGTATGGGGGCCTTAATTTGTGTGACTACAGAATTAACATCACAGTAATCTATGATGAGACATCATGCATTCTTTCTAGGATTAATTAGAGTAGTAGTAAAGGAAATCACCCTTCTCTACATACATTGGGTTTCAATCCTTGAAGGTCATGTTTTAATCTATACTGTACTGTATGAACTATTATATGGAAGGAAGGTTCATAGGATCTCATTTTTATCTAGTCAATTATATGTGCCAAAGTCTTAATTTTAATTTATTGCTCATTGGGTCAGAGCAATCATATCTATTATGAAATCTTTTAGAAAAGTGTGCACAATGACTAGAGGGAATTAGGCAAGGCAATGGTTCCAATAAGATTAGGCATATCTATTTATCCTCCATTTTATGGTCAGTAACTGACCTAATACTACAGGAATTTGTGGAAGCTCCAGGAATGACTGCAACTTCAGCCCCATAATGATTAAAGTCATGAAAGCTTGCCAATTGGTGCATTTCTGCAGATGTTAAAGCTAATTCAGAACCTATGTTGGAAAGGCAAAATGCCAGTTGGCACTTTTTATCATTTTTTAAAAAAAAATTTGTGTGAATACTTTTAGTGAATTTTGGGTTTTTTCAATTGGGTGAAACGTGGAACCTCTGTTATCAGTTCTTTCGTTTCCTTCCCCATATAATAAGTATTTTTTTATCTTCTTTGGTTGTTAATAGATATATTTTGCCAGGTGAGGTATCCTCACTATCTTGCTCATATTTATTGATAAGTTTCTCAATTAGGGAGTCTCAATTC
The DNA here is from genome assembly GCA_004024925.1 of Scalopus aquaticus. Lineage (NCBI taxonomy): Eukaryota > Metazoa > Chordata > Mammalia > Eulipotyphla > Talpidae > Scalopus > Scalopus aquaticus. Next base: position 7,336 of record PVIJ01002439.1, on the reverse strand, counting down.
AGTGTTGTGAGGGCTAGGAGTCTTCCCTGGTTATTAACTCAGTGGCTATGTCACAGAGATGCCATGTGTATATTCCTTATAATGTTGAGGATTGTGATTTCTATTGTGACAAAAGCATAGTTAGCACCAGCGGTGGCGTTTTGTAGGGTCCTGTGCACCATCTGCTGTTAGTGTGACCCCAGCACTCCGTATGCACTGTCTCTTCTGCCACATGAGCCATCACCCTGTGGGTCCATTTATTGTACAGCATATCCATCTTTCCCTTGGATCCCATATCCCCATGGCGTCACTATGTTACATTTACTTTTTATTTCTATATGTATTATTATTATAATTTATCCTTCCCATAGTAATAAAAAGTCCTTTTGGATGAACAAACTTTTTAAAACCCTGGCTATAAAAATTTAGATCTTCCTTTTGTTTAAAAAACTGTTCCTTAGAAAAGGAAAAGTTTAGTAACTGGAGAAATGATTTTTACATCATGCCCATGTGGTAATTGGTTTTGTTATTTTCTAAATTTTACTTTAACAGTTGACTTTAGACATACTCTCCTGGATTATTAAAAAGGTGACAATTGTTTCATTAAAAATGAAGTACTCTTCACCTGCAATGTTTCTTATTTACAGAATTATTTGTGTTTGAGTTATACATGGATAACATTTTTTTTTCTTATTATTACAGGATGATGCAGGGAAATGGAAATTCAATTCACAGACTCTGTGCATGTTAAGAAGATCTCGGGAATGGAGGACAATTTTATTAAAAAAGGACAATGAAGATGCTCCCCTCCCTCCAAACTTATGACTTTTGCTGTGTTCCCACACCATGATGCTCGGCCAGGTCATATCAAAGTCTTGGTCCGTGACATATTAGCAAAAGTGATACAAGCAGAGACTTGGCATGGACTTCAACACAGAGCTTTCCCCTCTCAGAATTCTTTCTTCCAACTCAGGTACCATATTGTAAGTTAGCCCCAGCTCTCTTGATCAAGAGAGAGGTCACCCCTGCAGCATGCACATCACATGGAGACCTAGCAGCAATGAGGATAATGGAGGACCCCAGGTAGCAGTCCGCTGCAAGGCCCAGGTGTGTGAAGAGGCCTTCTATAAACTACTGCCTCAGCCTGTTTATTTTTATTTTTTTCAATGACAATGGAGCATCTTTTATTTAGATCTTTAACTTTGGATAGCCACAATGATTTGTAGTAGTTTTTTTAATTGATTGTAAGTGTCTTACATTGTTGTTCATTTTTGTATAATATTTAATTTCTCCCCTCAGGTGTAGTTCCCATAAATCTCCCACCACCACATCACCCGTGAACCATCACATAGTCCCTTGTGCTCTTCCATCCTCATTTTGACCTCTCTCCATCCCCTGCTATATGCCTCAGATCTGTAGTTTACCTGCGAGTTTTGTCCTTTTTTTTGACCCTTTGGTTTCCCTATATTCCTCCTATAAGTGAAACCATCCAATATTTTTCATTTTCCTTCTGACTTGTTTCACTGAGAATAATCCCTTCCAGCTCCATCCATGTTGCTGTGAATGCCACGAGTTTATCTTTTTTGATTGCTGAATGGTACTCTTGTGTATTTATACCACATCTTCTTGATCCAGTCATCTGTTTTTGGGCATTTAGTTTGTTTCCATATCTTAGCTATTGTAAATAGTGCTGCAGTAAACAGGATAGGGGTTTCCTTTCAAATTAGTGTTTTTGTGTCCTTTAGGTAGATTCCTAGAAATGGAATTGCTGGGTCATATGTGATTTCTATGTATAATCTTTTTTTGTTAGATTCTTGGATAAGTAACTTAACATTTCATTATTGCTAATCTATGAAACATGCTGACAGTGGAAAGAAATACATTCCCTTCAACAATTTATTTTTCTTTCCCTTCTGCACTAATCAGTGATTCCTATAAAAAGTTGAATGGAAGCAACCTCAAAGGAAAAGTTTCCCTTATAAAGTGTGGTGTTTGCTCTGAAATCTGGAGCTTTTTTCAGATTAAGGAAATATGCTTCAATTCCCAAGAATAAAAGGATGTTAAAACTTACCAACTTTTTTCTGTATTTAAGGTAATCATTTGGTTTTTCTCATATTGACTAGCCTGTTTAGATGAATGCAGCCTCTGTGTGACCCCAATGGATACTATGTGGAGTGGAAAAGCAGCCTGGTCAACTTTAGAAAGATGAAAAATAACACCTCCCTGTTGTTTTAAGCCACTTAGTTTTGGAATGATTTATTATGCAAAAATAACTAAGAAACAGCATAGGTTTAATTCAGACCTGGTTCTGGGAAATTTTGCTTTCTTATATAAAAGTATTGTACTAAAAGCCAAAATGAACATAGATTCTTGTTATTCTCTAATATGCTCTTCATTTCTAAAGTATTTTGAAGTCTTCGTTAAAATATAAATTTGACAGCTTTTTCATACCATGCCTCTTCCACTGAGATATCCAATTTGTAATGAAATCATTTGACAGAACTCGAATAATTCCTTCTATTATTATTTTGATCTATTTAAAGTAAAATGTTATGCAAATGTTTGCTTTAACTGCGAAGAGCTGTCACTAAAGGATTTATATTCGATACTGATTAATAATGCCAGGTGGTGTTTCATGCTCCTTAAAGAAATTTTGACCTTATTTGCTCTTTAAAAAAATCACTGCCTCTCCAAAGCTTTAATTCTCTTGAATGGTTTCTCAAATGCTCGAGGAGTCATACTGTGTAATATTGGCTATACTTCACAGTGTGCAACATTATATTGCATGTGTGTTTTACTATTGAGTGATTTTTATTTTGTAGTCTTGCTAGTGCCATCGTATAATTAAATTGTAAATTCATGTGGTGTAAAGGTCGGACACTTTAAATGCACAAAAGCAAATGCTATGTGTATTTAGGGTTTGCTTCTTTGCACACTGAAGTAAGCATAAGGAATGAAAAAATCATGTGTATTACAACTGAAAGTTCTAGTCTTTGAAATAGGTTTTGAAGCACCTTGTTATTGTACAGGAATCTTACTGAAATTTTAAAAAATAAAACTTCATTTTCGGAATACTCATGGAGGAAGCATATTCTATTAGATATTTCAGCCTGGTCAAAAATAAGATTCATCATTGTAGTACCTGCTTTTTATCTTCTTAACAATTTCCCCTGTATATACACCTTAATTTTCCTTGTGGTTGCTATCGCAATAGAAATATATCATACCTTTCTTTCTTTTATTTTTAAAATATTATTTATGCATACAAGAACTGGGGTGCAGACCAGAGGTGTGGGGAGGCGGTAAGAGGATTCACCAGAGACGGAGTGGGGAGCAGAACAGACAGACTGACTGAAATACACTGCTGAAGGGAGCAGTGGGCGAGTCAGGAGAGGTCTGCTGTACCATGTGGGAAGCTTCCTGGCCAGGATCGAACTACTTCTGCAGTAGTTGCAATAGCTTCGTAGTGCTGACTTAACCCCTTGTGTCACCAGGGAGGCCCCTAGGCCTTTTTTTCTGATGACCAGAAATTTAGCAGCAATTAAGCGGAACATATTTAAGTAAAGCAAAAGTTCACATAATGAAGCATCCTTGAAATTGTCATAGTAGTAGTTATTCTGGCATTATTCAGAATATTCATAAAAGGGAAATTGCTAGTTGCAGAAATACATTAATACCACATTATTACTAGCCCACTATATTATCCTCCTTTTAGTTAGAGTTAGGTCTTAGAAATATATGGTTAAACTGTATATTTCTTGTCATATGTTTTTGAAATCTTACTTAAAGGACAATTTTCTGTTCAAAGAGAGTTTAATAAAGAGGTATTATTTCAAAAATGACAGAAGATCACTTTATCTTTGTTTCTTGGCATATATAAATGTAGAATAAAATAAATATATAATATAAATATGCTATCATATCATAAATATTATATAAATATAACTATATAAATATGAGCTATTGATAATATAAATAATTGTTATCTCCAGATTTTACTTACACACTCCACTCCTTCCACCTACAAAATTCCATTAAGACTCTTGCCCTTTCCTTGATATTTTTCTTTTTTAAGTAACTGTCACCTCTAAGTTCCAGGTTGCATCCATGCCTCTGTGTGCACTTCCCTAGAAACCTTCACCTTCACTTCATAGTATACTTACATATTTTTCCAGTGTAAAGTGTCTTCATAGACTTTACACTTCCCAGAGATGGAGAGCATGGCTGTGTCACTCAACAGTGCTTATTAACGCCTAGTAAACTGTGTGGTTCATTATACAGTTCAATATTTGTCGAATGCATGGAATAAGTGTGGATGTTCAAAGTAAAATAGGATTATCATAGATATTTTGTTTTCTGATTCTCAAATTTTTTTGTTTTTCCAGAAAACTGAGAGAATTTTGGACGGACTGTAATTTTTAAAAAAAAGTCTCAAGAAGGCTTGATGTAGCTGCTGTGAACTCAACCCTTTTGGGAGGCATGAGGATTCAAAAAACATTCTTACGGGGCCTCCCAGTGGCACAGGGGTTAATTTTTATTTGCATATCAAAAATTGCATCCAAAACTGCTTTAGAATCTATCATTGAAAAAATAAAACCATTGTGAAATATTATTTTGATGCGCCATCATAAAATTAGTTTTAAATTTAATAAATTCCCACTTCCCCATTATCCAGTTTCATTTTGCTTTATTTCCCCCCCACTTTCTTTTCAAACGTAAGTAGTTTAAAGGAAATCTTAAAAGATATGCTATTTGACCTGTAAGCAGTTCAATCTGCATCTTTGATTTTTATTTTTGGCTATTTAATTTGCCATTCAATTTTCATCTATACAATTAAAAAACAGGAATTTTCCCAGTGTTTAGATATTGAAAAATAACAGATCTTCTGAAAAGTTGTAAGAATAGTTAATGAATATCTGCATACTCATCCTTCACTTAGATTTAACAATTATTAAATTCTGGCTACTTAAAATCTTTCTCTTTTTTCCTCATCTCTTGCTTTTAGGACTAAAGGGAGAAATGTTACTGGTGAGCTTTTGCTTGAATTACTCCAATGAAGGGTGCATGCTATTTTTTATATGAAAATTAGTTTCAGACAACATAATACTTTATCCCTGAATACTTCAGCCTGTGTCCTAAGAACCAGGCACTTTCCTACAAAACCAAAATACAATGATCAGGGTCGGTAAGTTTATCATGAATATTATATGATTGATTAATATATAATCCATATTCAGTGTGGATCAACTTTCAAAATATTACCTTCTATAGCTCTTTATTTTACTTCAATCTAGGACTCAATCAAGGATCATAATTTCACTTAGTCTTCCTTTATCTAGAATAGTTTCCAAATGAATTTTTGTCTTTCTGCTATTGGTATTTTAAAATAATACAGTCCAGTTGTTTTCAAAATTGGTCCTCAATTTGTATGTATCTATTGTTGCTTCATGATTAAATTTCAGCTAACATTTTATTTTGGGGGCAGGAATGTTACATGGATGCAACACTCATGAGATATGCTATGTAAATTTGCCCCATTATTGGTAATGATATTGTGATTACATAAAATGTATATTTTGATCATTCAGATGAATGACCTAAATTTATTATACATAGTTTGTCTTCATCCATAGTTCTTACCTCACAGCTCCCTCTGAAACCTTGGAATTCCCTAAGTGTTGAGAATATTAAAGGTGTCTTTTGCTATGTTAATGAAAATGACTTTGGAAAACCCCTGATAATGGTAATGAAAATGACTTTGGAAAACCCCTGATAATGGCTGGTTGCCAGGGAAACTAACAAGAATAAAGGAACTTCAGTCCACCTTCTCATCTCCTCCTCCATAGAGAGAGAAATTGGAGATGTATTTCAATTGCCAATGGCCACTTATTTAATAAGCCATGTCCAAGTAATGAAATGCCATAAAAATCTCAAAAGAGGAGGGCATTTTATAGAGCATCACATTGGCCACATTGGGGAATCAGAATCCTTCCAAAAACTACCTTACTGGTCCCCAAGCTCCATGAGGACAGAAGGTCCTTTGTTCTGGGACCCTGCCTTATGTTTTTCTTCATCTGGCTGTTGATTTGCATCCTTCGTAATATATTGGTTATTGAGTGAATACACAGGTTTCCTGAATTCTGTGTGACTTTCTAGCACATTAATCAAACCTGATATGCGGGTGTAAGGAGTGTCTGACAGTTGGCCAGAAGCACCGGTAACAGTCTAGACTTGAGATGGGCATCTGATGTTTGAGGAGGGGGTTCTGGGACTTTCCAACCTGTAGCTGTTTGGCCAGGAGCCCAGGTAGCTAGCTGGGGCTTGCCTGGGGCTTGTGGATGATGTTTGCATCTTGGGAGACAGAGTCCTTAACCTGTGCAAACTGATGCTAACTTGGGCTAGGTGGTGTCACAATTAAGTTGAATTCTGGAACACCCTGCTGGTTTCTGAGAATTTATTTGTTGATATGGGGAAGTCTCTGCACCCACACTGCAGCTAGAAAATGATCTTAGGACATCAACATTGCAATAATGTTTGTTCATTTGGTTAGGTTGGGGTCACCAGATTTTTCTCTGCAAAAATGTTTCCCTTTGTAATTAATGAGCAATATGTGGAGTGAAACTTCAAGAATATGTGACTAGCCTGTTCCTTAACAAGTTTTCATTCACTAGTAACTGTCCATTATTATATAATTTTATACATAATCTTTACTCAAAATTTCCCATTTGTCTATCAAGGTCTTAAGTTGTTTGGGTTGAATCATGACCCAGATAAGGGATACACATTTTATTTCATTTGGATGTGTCCTAAATTTCTTTTATTTTCTAACAGTCTCTCCTCCCATTTCCCTCACTCTCTCTCTCTTTCCATGCCTTTCATTGTCTTGAGAAATTGAGTCAATTGCCTTTAGAATGATCACTTCCACGTTTGCATTCAACTTGATCTTCTGTTTCTCATATAAACCGATAAACCTTACGCTGGTATTGTGCTCTAGAAACTTGATAAAATTCCTTTTCAGATTTTTAAAGACATAAGTGGTGCCGAGAACTGTCAATATATTTGTTAAAGGAAATATTTTAATTGGTTTTGTTTTGCAGTAGAATTTGGTAAAACAACACAATTCTATCCAGTGATTATGGGTTCACTGCTTCTACAGAAACTGCCATCACTTTCAGGCTTAAGTCACTACGTAAGTAATAGAGCAAGTTTTATTTTTTTTTTCCATTTATTTTTTTTTTATTGTTATTTGTGTCTTTTACATTTTGTATTCCCCTTGGGCAGCCCACCACCAATTCACCCGTGATCCATCTCCATGGTCCCCTGTATTCTCCTCTCTTCCATTTTGTGCCCTTATCCT